>OMNW01019694.1:22199-39842 GCA_900303245.1 Selene dorsalis | reverse complement strand
AGGGGACCGGCTGGTCCAGACCGGTCTGAGCTGGTCCAGCGCATCAGGGTCATTATTAAAGAGACTGCACTCTCAGGTGTGCTGCCATAAATGTCATCATATTATCATAAAGCATATGATGAGTCACCTAATTGCTATTGGTTGGAGTGAATTAAGTGTCTATACTGTTTTTTTAAGAGACAGCAGTGCTTTGTAAAATAATTAATAAAAATGATTCAAATTCAAATCATATAATATTATACAACTGCAGAACAAGAGAAGATGCAATAATCAGTTATTTTGCACAAGTGTCAGTTCTCAAATGTGCTCTTGAATGTGCGTAGATTTTGTTCTTAGCTAAGAACAAATCCTGGATAAGAAAACTTTCGTGAATGCCACAGTCTTTGTAAAAACTGCGTAAGTGGGACTTAAGAACAAATTTGTTCTTAAGAGCTGATCCTGAATGAGGCCCAATGTCAGAGAGATGTAAAGTGGGATAAGAACCATCATTGGCTATAGACAGAAGAAGCCGTCCAGGTGATGTGGACAAGGACAGTGAGCGAGAGACCTCAGGCATCTCCTTCACAACCTGATGCTGCAGCTTCACTCCCTTCACTCTGAGGTCAAGTCCTCTGTCCTTAGGTCTACAATTAGAGAGGGTCAAGGTTCAGGTTATGTGATATGTGAGGTGTATCACCTTAAATCAACCTGCTCCAACTTTAGAGACGCAGCTGGAAGTACTGGTGCAGAAACTGAGTACAACTATGCTACTAAGTAGTGCCATTAGTAACACCGTTATTATATGATGCCGTTATTCCCATTACTGCATAAGTGATATATGTTATGTAATGTGTTCTTACTGAACAAAGTTACAGTTTTAGTAAACAGAATCAAATTGCCTGAATGCATGAACTTATTTGGTTGGTTTTTATACTGTTTTTTTTATTTGTAGCTAAACAATGAGAGAATTGAGGTCTGTCATTGAATAGCAGCTTGAATACAAAAATATGAATATCATTTTAAAGAAACAATACTCAATACTACACGTGTTGCACTCTACAAACAGACACTGTAGGAGGGTGAACTGAGCTTAGCAGCTCTGCCCTCCTCTGCATCCTTGTACGAGGCGTGATTCATTCTCAGCATGTCCCTGCAAGCTTGGCTTGGCAGGACCTTCTCCCCCCTCCCTCCTCTGCCACTGCACACTTCCTAGGTAAACACCCTTGTACAACACTCAGCTCGGGGGTGGGGGTCCTTTGGTTGCACATTTATAAGCTTCAAATGAGAAAACCCGGAGGGTGCAAGCTGGCAAATGTCAGAGCAGTCTACAGTCTCAGGTCAATACTTGTGTCCTGTGGTGATGAAGAGGAATGAAACGAGAGGAGGAGGACAGAGAATACTGATGAATAAAAAAGGAGGTTGAAAAGGGGAATAAAATCAAGGCAAAAGAGCAGATGTGATGATTGTGTGAGTCTCGCTGTCATCTCCGACGCCGATCCCTGGAGGGTTGTAGAGATGAAGTGCTCTGAGTTGCGGCATCTGTTCACCACTGCTGCTCAAAAACCACTGGAGTTACACAGTACACACACAGTTCATGGTGGAATCACACAATGACTGTGGGAACAGTCAGGAAAAAATCAATGACTTGTATCTTACAGGAGCATTTGGCTGGTGGTCAGACCAGACCTTCAGTGTAGGACAACCCATCTGTCAGAACCACAGACAGAGGGTGCACCTCATACTCAATTTTAAATGTGACCATAATAAAAGTTATTAATAGTAGTAGAACATGATGTGACTGTGGAGCTGACCTTTGACCTTTTGGATATAAAATGTCATCACTTCATTTCTACCTTGTTTTCATTAGGATGTTTAATTGTGTGAATTTGTGAGTTTGGGCCAAAAATGTGTAATGAATTTCCCTCTGAGAATTCCTGATAGACTGCACTCACAGGAATGTGAAGTCACAATGACCTTAAACTTTGACCTTTGTCCAAAATCTTATCAGTTCATCCATGAGTCCTGTCAGTGCCTTTGCCAAAGTTGAAGAAGTTGTGTTAAAAACATCAGTTATGGTGTCCATGAGACACGAAGGGGGGACAGATGACCTGAAAACAGGGTGATGCTGGTGTGGAGGTGTAAGGATATAGGACTCAGTACTTAGTGTAAACACATGACGTTTTTTTGTAATACATCATTCAGAGTAAAAACTAAATACTATGGGTTGGTGTCTCCTACATTTTCTCCAACGTCTTGTTTTGTAGCTGGCATACAGGAGAAACCTGCTCCACAAAGGTGTGTGATCAGGGATCAGTCTTTACTGCCTGCTGAGTGGCAGAACATTCAGCTTTAATGCACCACAGATGTTATGAGAGAGAGAGCGATGAGCTGAAGAAGCTGAAAGGGTGTCCACTCCAGGACTGAGAATCGCTGATCTTACTCGTAATTCGTAAGATTATGCACAAAACAAAATCAGCCCTTGAGTCATGGAAAACAAAACATATGTCTGTATCAGCCATATTACAGGAGTTATAGCTTCATAGAAAAAACTGAGAGAGGAGATGGAAAACTACACTGAGATGGTTTTTGGCTCTTAAAAACCACAAATATATCTTCATCTTATGGATCAACACTTCAAATATGAAATGTGGGACCTTTTAGGTAAAAGATATCAGTTAGTGTTGCATTTACGTTACCTTTGAAGTAATGCTTCTGGTATCTATGAGAGCAGTGACGTTTCTGCCCACACTTGGATGAAGTTGGAGTGGAGTTGTCTGGTGCTTACAGCAGTTAAATTACCAGTCTCCTTGCAGAAGTGAACTCTTCCAGAAACCTAGTCGCCAAGAATCTATAACTTTCTCATAGCAGAAAGTCTTGTTTCCTGCTCCCCCAACAGCATGTATATTTAATGTAATATATCCATAATGTGGATGGGTAAAGTTTCAGTGAGGAGCGTTACAGTGTAGGCCTTGAACTGTCAACAAACCTTCCCCAAATAGCTGAAGCTCACAAAATGCAAATGCGTCTTGGGAAACAGTCTGCAGTAAGTGCATAACACACAAAATATAACCAGTCTAACCCCAAGCACACACTGCAGCACTTACCACACACACAGACACAGACACACACACACACAGATTTCCAAGGCGAAGTGACCTGCATGGTCTCAGATTTGAATGACATAAGTACCTTACTAGCCTTGGGTTCTGCACCCAACCTGAACACAGTTATATGGCAGCTAATGGTGATGCAGGCTGCATCCATAGTCATCAATCAAGCTTCACAGGTAATGTCTACCAACTCAGTTGGCTTACATCAGCCAGGATAAAGGCCTCTATTAAGAAAATGAATAATACCAAAGCAGGAGAGGTGACCTCAGACTGGTCATATGTCATCAAGGCTGAGGCATGATTGGCTGCTTTTGGTTAGTATCTGTGCTACCAAGGAGGCAGCCCGGCGCTTGACGAATGCTCGAGGCCGAGGCGAGATGGGCTACATAGTCCGTTTCACTCCTCTGATCTAATCTGTTACCCATCGCGCATCCTGCCTCACTAATGAAAAGGCAAGGTCCCATCCGTTACAGGCAGCTATGTTAAATGGAATTTTAACCCCGCACAACCCCCACCCCCAAGTGCAAAAGCGCCTGGATGATGAATGATCATTGCAAAAGACCCCATAGCTATGGAAAATTAATATCAAGGGAAAAAAAATATCAGCGAAGACTCCTACAGATGCTGCTTCCTGTCAACGACAGACGCAGTCGAGCTCAACCTCTGGTTCTGTGTACCAAGACTTTCAAGGAGGATCCGCACTGTCTTCATTATCTGGCTCCTTCAAGCAGGAAGCCCTGCGCTCTCAGAGAGTCACACCATGAAGGGTCATTTCTGGTATCAGAGAGGAATGTGTCATAATGAGTCTGCCTTTTGTTTCTACATAGAAGGTATTACACTAACTGAGCAGCGTTCAAAAACTACAACTGTGCTCCCAAGGATATATTGTAGAGAATCCACAGTGTGAGTGTGGCTCAGCATTTTAATTTGTGGCCTCAAAAATATCAAAAATGATCACAACATTTTTTTTTCATATATTTTGTTGAGAATGATTGTTAGACTTGTTTTATTCATATGTTTATTTTCATAATCGGGGAGTTGAAACTTCATCTCCTGTGCTTGGTGTCTCAAACTTCTTTTAGCACGAGTTGTTGAGTAAGGCTCACTATGATGTCTTACTTCACTGTTGTGCCACTGAATTACAGTGAAAAAGTTCTTTTTAAAGAACAGTGGGTTTGGTTCCTCTACAGAAACTTAATGTCACCTTGTCAGGTTCAATTGTGGAGCTCTAAACCCACAGCTGCACCAAGGTCCTCAGTTATCCTTCCATACTGCACCAGCAGTCTCACTGTGTGATACCCTGAGGTCTTTTACTCTCTGTCCCCACTAGTACTCTGTGTGAGAGCTTAGATCCAGCATTTGAAGCTCCACAGAGCTCCCAGCAGGGACTCTGCCTCTCTTCTCTCTCAGCTTTAATGGCAACTGATAAGCAGACTCTAGTCAGACTGACATTTCTGTAGTGCTCGGCCGGATGTTGTAGAGAGCAGATGGCCTCAGATGATTGGAAGCAAAATGAGGTTAACACCTTCTCTTCACGAGCACCTCCCATTCTGTCTCCGCAGGGTTTTTTCCGCCGGAGCATCCAGAAGAACATGGTGTACACGTGTCACCGGGAGAAGAACTGCATTATCAACAAGGTGACAAGGAACCGCTGTCAGTACTGCCGCTTGCAGAAGTGCTTTGCAGTGGGAATGTCCAAAGAGTGTGAGTACACAGTGGACTGATGTGGACTTAAAATGTTGTCATGACTTGGAAAGGAACAGGCTTTTGTCCCTTTTCCAGAAGATTTTCCTGTCTGACCATGATTAAATTCAGGGGAGTGTGTGAGTTTTCTTAGACTTGAAACTGACTTATTTGGAAATTGAAGGAGGTATGTTTCCATTAACATGCCTGATATGCAATTTGAAATGATAAGCTTAAAAAGAGTTGGCCTAATGGAAATGCATGAAGCACTATATTACTAAAAAAGTAATGGAAACACTTTGTTCACGTTCAAGTCTTGGCCACATGGAGCACAAATAAATGACCTGAAGAGTGGTATTGAGGGGGTTTTGACTGAGCTGCTCCACTGACTGTCGTAATCCAAATCTGAGCAGGGGTTTGGCGAAGACTTGCGTACTAGTCTGTGGCAAGCAAACACTCACTCATCTCTCTCTTAAAGAGACCACACCCTCAACAGCTGCGTTATATCATTTTTATCATGGTAGAGGAAGTTATCTGTAGAGACTGAAACAGTGTTTGTACCAGGCTGTAAACATGTTTACTTCGACTGTAAAGTTGGACATTTTAACATGAGAGTCGATGGCAGAGATGTCAAACCGATTCCACAAAGGGCCGGTGTGGCTGCAGGTTTTTGTTTCAACCAAGCAGCAGCACACCAGACCTGACTCATTTAATCAACTGATCTCAGTCTTCAGACAGCTGATTGGTCAAACTGTGTGTTCTTGGTTGGTTGGAACAAAAACCTGCAGCTACACGGCCCTTTGTGGAATCAGTTTGACATCCCTGGTCTATGGGGACTGACTCACTGTTGGAGCCACTCTGGTGGTCAGGAGAGGAACTACAGCTTTTCCTGTTCCATAAAAAAAACAAAAAAAAAAAACGATGGTTGCTGCTGGCTGCTGTATCATGCACCACATGGAGCCAGTTCCAACTGAGAGGCAGACTGTTGTCTATATGGCTAGATTAATTGAAATGACATTGTGATATTGCAAGAAGTGTGTGTGTGTGTGTGCACACGTGTGTGTGTATATTTTTTCTTTGGGGTTGTTTACATATACTTCAGAATGGTTAAATTGTTTCTCAGGACAGTTGCTCTCTGCTGCTGTCAAGGCTGCCATGTTCCTTCTAATCCATTGTCGTCAATAGGAAGAGTTTGCATTTCACAGGTTATTGGCATCCTTTGATTGCATCAGCATTTATAGCTCAGGCCCCATTCATGGTCCATTAGCTCCATGCTCCTTTCTCTTATGCTGTTTCACACCTCAGCAGAGGAGTCATGGAAAAGATGATGTCTTGATGTCCTCAGGCCACCCCCCTACAGTGCTACTGATGAGAAAGGAGACTATTTTCCTTTCTATATTCATGGCTGGAGGTGATGTGGTGTCTCTCACTCCCTGCTCTGATCACCTACTCCAGGAGATCCACACTGACTGGATGTTGAGATCACTGTCAGACCTCAGTGTTGTAATTTTGTCATACACCTTTTAGGAAGTTAAATTTCAACATGTGACAGGACAAGCGGGTCTGTGTGCATGTGTGTGTGTGTGTGTGTGTGTGTGTGTGTGTGTGGTCATTTTGGACAGGTCAGCTCATTTATTAGGAATATTTAGGGTTCTTCTTGTTTTCCTAGGTTTATTCTTTGAGTTTAAATTTGGAACCTTTGGAACAGAGCAAATAAGAAAGACACCAAGCTGACAAAAGTGGAATCACCTACATATTTATATATCATAATTGAAATAAATTAAATTAAATAATACATTTCTATGCAATTCTGTAGAACATAAAATGACTTCTTCAATCATCTTACACTATCCTCTCTCTCCTCACTCATGCTTGAATAAGGAAATGGAGTGTGGAGAATCATTTGAGGAACCGGCTCATTTACAAGATTTGATGAAGTTCTACTTCAAGCCTGGGCCGAGACAGACTCTGCTGTTACTGTTACTGAGACTTTGGTAAATTTGGAATGATATTCTCACAAGCAAAATGTTGTTATGACACCATCAAAAATCTGTCCACAATACAGCATCAGTTTAACACTGACTTGAAATGCTGTAAATGCTTTATTCAATGTTTTCAACAGTTTGTGTCACAGTGCTTTTCATGACATCACCCAACTCTGTTGTGATGGAGATAAAATTTACAGACAGTTTAACCCAGACCTCTGACTCTGATCATCCATTTCCAACGCAACATCCTTAGGTTAATACCTCACCAAGTGTTGACATGCAGTGTGATTCACAGGATGGCTCCATGATGTCTCTCCACCTGATTCCACAGTATTTCACTTTGTCCACTACTTCAGTTTCTGACTTGAATTTCTGCAGCTTGCATCAGCTGTGTATCTCTGGATGGACGTAAATGAGACTAATATTGATTTTTTTTTTAATCTGAGTCTGGGTTTGTTGATATGCAAATTTGCCAAAAACTGTTTAATTATGTCAGTGTGGAAAAAGCATCTTAACTTGCATCATGAGATAATCTTATCTTTTTTAAGCTTTATATGTGGTGCCCTAATCCCCCATCTGCTTCAATGTCATATTTTCACAATGCAGGTTTCCCATCTGACAGCCCCCCCTCCCCACAGCCCCTTGCAACATTAGGACCATTTGCTCAGACTCAGAGCTCTGGCATCGACAAAGACTTATCATTGTTCCTTGACACCCACCTGGTTAGTGTTAGAGAGCTGCCATTTTAAGTGCTGTGGCAAGTGGCCTGGGCTAGACCACGTGGGCCCCGGATAGATGGTGTTTATTTACTGCTGCATCTGTTTGCTTGTGGAGACAAAGTGCACACTTGGCGGCACACAGATGGCTGGCTGGTGGCTTCTCAACAACAGCCGTCATCCATGCTGGCTGCCCCTGCACCACACCACATCCTGCTAAAGCTAAAGCAGCAGAGAAAAAAAGCCAGGTTGCACCGTGGGACTGAGAGAGAAATAAAGAGGAGGACAAAGATATAAACAATGTGTTTAAATGGCTTAAAAGTTAAAATTTTTTATACAATTAGATGACCTTTAAAACCATATTTTTTCTCAGAGGCTTGCAGTATTGTAGTTCAGTGTTATTGTGTTCAGGTACTGCACACTACTGCTCAGCCCATAAAGTAGAGGGACCAAGTATAGCAGGTGTAGAAAGTTAAACATCTGCCAGTCAAAGGGCCAGTTATATTTCTTCGTAGTTGAGTAACAGTGAATACAGTATGTGTCTTAATACACACAGCTCTGTCAGATCAAGATCCAACCTGCAACATAATGTCGGAATGTGCTGCGCAAACACAAGGAAGCACAGATCTATAGTAGTTTCTACTTTACCTACAGTGGCCCATGCACAGGACCTTGGTTTTCATGGTTACAATACAGGCTGCATACCTACCAGCATGGCTATGGTTACAGGTTCAAGGAACAAGATTAATTTATTGTCATTTTAAAATATAGTTTTTGAAATTTGTACTGAGGTTCCAGCAGCACAATAAAGAGACAGTAAAAAAAACAAGTGAATAAAACCACAGAGTAAAGTCACAGCAGCAGCAGCAGCAGCAGTAGGGAGTAGAAGTGTAACTCACAGGTTACAATACACGATACAATATTATATTGATTCAATGGACAACGATTCAGAGTCTGTCTGGCTAAGATTTCAAGATGGATTTGATTCAAGGACCAGTGATCGATATGACACGATATCATCTGCTGATTAACTTCCATTCATGTCAAATCACAGAAAGCAGCTACATTTCATTTGACATTTTTACTTCTGAGCTCAATCAGACATTTAAATGAAAAACAATCTACTACACATGGAGCTTTGCTTTAATTTTTGCTGGACACGAGTCCCGACTGATGATGATGAGCCGGCATCTGGCTGACTGCTACCACTGCTAGCATGAGGACAATGCAGTTTTGTTGTTTTCAGGTGCCTGGCAAGTTTTGTGGCATCACTCACACACAACACACAACTTATTAGTTGACGCATTTTCTCCAAAATCTAATATATTTCTACACAGCTGATTTATTCTCTAAAGGAGAGACAATGGCTGACTTTTTCTGATGCTTGTTGCTTACATTTTTGGAAACAGATACAGACAGCCAGGGGGATTTCAAAATAAAGGCACGTCCACAGGCGACTGTGGTTTCCTGCAGAAGTGAAGGGGCCATTCAGAGTTAGATGTTGCTCTGACTTCTGCTACTTCCACTGTTACTGCTTAAGCTCCCTTTTGTTCGTTGTTCTCAGATGTTTTTATTTGACATTTGAATAAAACATAGATGAAAACACAAAGTGTAACATTATAACCACCTTATCCATAAAAATAACATAAAACACTGAGTGGGCATTGAGAGCCACATATTCACATTCACTTCTGTAGAACCCTTTTATGAGTCATTGTGAAATTCATATAAATAATAAAAGTAGGAACTTGTCTCTGTCATGTGAATGGATGTGGGTGGATTGCAATCATTCACATATGTAGAAGCTGTTTGGGTATCATCAATATCTTTCATATAACACATGAATAATAATAATAAATCTCTCTGTCCTTGTCATAGTCACCATGTCCATTTGATGTTGCATAACAATACATAACTATGGGTTGTAATAACCTGCTGCTCATTAAAGAGACAGCTGCAGTATTAAGTTTTCAGAGTTGTACAATCCTGTCTCATAATAATGACTGAGGACTGTGAGTGGCTGTGCGGGATTGTGCATCATCATTTCAATGAACCTGAAACAACACTCCCACACAAACCCAGCTTCTTGTGCTGTTTTCAGTCTGAGGGCCCATTTAGCTCCCAAGAAGTGATACTATGATAAATCAAAGTGCAAATACTTCTCAGGGGTCAAGCGTAGAGATCACAGACTCTACGTTACGATGAGAGTCCCTGCACTGGATGGATGCCCCTTTCGTGGGTATTAAAAAGCCATAGATATTTTAATGGGTTCTTGTCTGATGCATCATTTTGATGTGTCTGCTCACACTTGCAGTAATGTGCTTGGAGTGCAATGGTAATTGATTGCCTCGGGGTGGGCGGGGGTGCACATGCTACATTGCTGTCTTAGTGACTCTCATCTTGTGGCTTGTGTGAAGCGACAACAACCCCCTCACCGCACACATATTGTCACTCATTTATATACCATTATTCTGCAGCACCATCCCCCACCCTCTCTTCCCTGCCATGGGGCTGGTGTGTTTGGACGTGCCTCTCTCAGAGAAGCCACTTAACCACTGACTGCGGTTCAACAGAATTAGCCAGAGCCACTAGAGACCGGCCGTTGCTCTTTTTGACGGCACACTACAATCGAGATTTTTTTTCTGAACATTGTCAGCTGCAAAAAGGCTGAACTCTTGTTTGGGAATTGTGAAAAAAATCTCCATCACTCACCAGGGGAAGATATATTGTCAGGGTGGATGAGGAAGGATGGGGTTCTGGAGACAAAGAGGAAGTTCTGAATGGCCACACTGGAGGGCATGGTGAGCTGTGACAGAGAGGACAGAGCAGCTCTATTACTGCTGTCACAGCACACATCCTCTGCTCAAATATGACACCTATACAGCAAAGTTGTTTGGTCAGATTATTATTCAAAACTACAAGGACATGTTGCACCCCATGCCCTGAACCCACCATGACAACTGACTGTAGAATCCATAGACTAAAAAGCTTGTAGAACATGATACGAAGCTGACAGAAAGGGTCGTAGGCCATTTGACAAACCAGACCATAACACAGTAACTAGAACAAAGTGTCTGTCTAAAATAAACAAAAACACAACAAAAAATTAAAATGAAAAGAATTTTTTATTTCTAAAATTTCAAACATGAACTTAAAGGTGCTATTTGTGACTTATGCTATGGCCCAGGGCTATTAAACTGGTGGCCCCCGGGCCAGAACCGTCTCAGTCAGTAAAGTCAGACCGGGCCACGGCCCATCAACCAATACATAATGATAAAAATAATCATTATCATAAAAAATGTGGAAAATAAGTAGTTTTTTTATGTTTTCATAAAACCTAACATTAAAAGTAAAGAACAAAAAGTGAACTGTGAAATACCTTTGCCAAAAGAAATGGCTGACACTCCTATAAACTGTATATTTCCATTTGCAGCACTTCAGTGTGGGCTGAAAACATGTGTCAACATATTGCTTTCAAAGTTTAGCCCACTCCGCCTCATCTCCATGGTCCTCTTCGCTCCTTTCACTCACACTACCCATCCTGCGCCCTGCTTGACCTCCGCAGTGCTGGTGCACCACAGTCACTTTATGCTCCAGCCCAGTCTCTCTGCTCCTCTCACCCACACATAAGCACCCATCCTGGACTATACAATGTCCGTCTGCTCCACTCCTGCTAGAGGTTATTCGTTGTTTTTGTTTT
Source organism: Selene dorsalis (assembly GCA_900303245.1). Taxonomy (NCBI): domain Eukaryota; kingdom Metazoa; phylum Chordata; class Actinopteri; order Carangiformes; family Carangidae; genus Selene; species Selene dorsalis. The sequence continues at coordinate 28,666 of OMNW01019694.1, read as the reverse complement.
GTTTTGTTTTTAAGGAATGGAGTAACTAGTACTGTACTAGTAATCTAATTACTTTTGAAATAACGCAATCAGAACAGTAACATGATTATCTTTAAGAGGAGTAATCAGTACCACCGGTAATTTAATTACTTTTCCAGAGCAATTTGCCCAACACTGCTGCTGTCGATGACATGGTAACAGATGATAGCTCAGACGAATGACCGGCCTACAGGCCACAGCCTTCCAACAGAACGTCATTAGTGCCATAGCCTATATTAGTATTGGCAGCCATTCACTTACTGGTCTTCACACACTCACAGTCAGATTACTGTGATTCTGTATTGGAAAGTTATGAAAAAGGCTACCTAACAAGCTAAGCGAAGTTAGCATGCACAAAGTTAGGATAGGAATAGGATAGGATAGGATAGGATAGGAATAGGATAGGATAGGATAGGATAGGATAGGATAGGATAGGATAGGATAGGATAGGATAGGATAGGAGAGACTTTATGGTCCCAGTGGGAAATTTGTTGTGGATCTTCCAGTGAGCAATAGAAAAAAGACAATAACATACATGCAGACATAATAAAATACAACAGTAGAACAACTGCCTCCATTCGATTGCACATGCCCATTTACATCATCATAAAAAACAGAACAGATACATTTTTACACTAATACTGTATTACGCATAAATCACTTCATCATCACCTCGTTTTAACTGTGTTACGATTAAAATGTGCCCTGAAGAGGGGATGTAATGAGTGCGTTGCTTCATTCTGAGTCACTTCTTTGTCTGCTTCATCTCATGCTGCTGTGATGGCAGCTTTCTCTGTGGAGAGGCAGACCGAACAAGGCCCAGGGCTCTCTGTCCTCCCTCAGTCCATCTCTGTACACTGTCCTCGCTCTGACACTGTAAACCTAAGTGACAGAGATGAACTCTCCCATCACTGATTTCAGTGGATGTTTCCAGCTATGAAGGAGGAAATACAACTGAGATTTATGGCTTTGGTCTGTTTTCTTTAAATCTATAATGTATCATTATTCATGTCAACCTGAATCCTATTTTAGCCTTTGAAATACTTAACACTTTCTTACTAAACAATATAATCAAAGCTCATATGGTGTAACTTCTCTAATATGAACAGACATAGGTGAAAGTGTATGGAGTAATAAAGAGTAAGTATCACTAGACCACAGCTAACCATGTCTGTTTTTGTGGAGCATCATATGGACTATTTTATCTAATGCACTGAGAACATCATGACTGGCTTTACTCCCCAAACATCCAGTAAGCCACTGTGATTTACACAGTAAACATGACTAAGTGTCAGTCACATGTCTGCTAGTCTTTAATGTATGAATGATTTGCTGTCTTTCAGTTCCTGACAGATGTGTTTACAGAATGTCTGAAGAGAAACATGAAAGCGGATTTCAAAAGCAACAAAAGTCAATTAACAGCTGTACTCAGAAAAATACACAGGATGACATGATTTTTCAATGATGCAATCTACAAAGGCAAGACCACAAAAAAAAACAGGGGTGGAATGACCTACACATGCATGTCTTTGTGTATTTTATAACATCTGTTATTTCACTGACCTACCACTTTTTAAACATCATGTCAGTTCCTGCTGCTCCATAAAAAATGATCGAGCCAATATGAGAGTAACAATTCTGTGAGAACAGACCTACTGGTGTTTTTGACACAATTACAATACGGTAGACCCAGGGGTCGCGTTAACTGAATATTCTCCATCACTGGAAAAATCTGTGGGTCGTCAGTCATTTTGACAAATTGCAATCTACACCCCTGTCCAGTTGGTGACATGTGCGCATATTAATTAGTTATTGTTTTGTCTCCCATTGGCCGCACATGGCAAAGTGTAATGGAGCTGAGTTATGCTGTCATATTTCTCACCTCTGTGATATAGATAAGTGTTGGTGTTGTTAACACGAGGATTATAGCTACCCTTCATGATAGCAGGTAGGCTGAACTTCAGTAACATCACTGTGCTGGCTCCCATTGTCCAGGTGGGGACCAGTTGGTGCTACTTGTTACTTGCACAAGTACAAACAAATACTCATGGTCAAACTGGCTCGTGCAGCACTTGATGTCTTTCTACGTCCATGGTGAGCACACTAAGTGATGGCATGTCTCTGTTCATCTTTTCTTAGATGCACAATTTGTAGCTTGTTCAGGCTGAATATTATTTAAAAATGAATGAATGAAAATCAAATGCCATTGAATATTCCTTTTATTATCATTTAAAAACGATGACAGGTAAAAATTGATTACGACAGGATTTTTATGACTGTCCGTCAACTGACTGACCTTGAAGACATCGACTTACACGTCATAGGAGCATGATCGCACATGTTGACACATTTCTGTATATAGTGTGGCTGATGTTTGTGTGCATTAGCTAAGTTACAACAGAGGTGTGTAGCTCTTCACACCCAGTGTCATACAGTTTAAGACTGATATCAGTTGAATCCCCTGGTGTCCAGCTCAGAAGGCTCCAGGATGTGTGGAGCACAGCTCAGCAGAAACACTGAGAACCAGTTAACACAGCTTTGTCAAACATGAACATTTGAACATCCTTTCGTGTTAATTAGTGGATAGTAGATACAGAAATGAATGTGTTTTGTCCCAGTATTTGGGTGGAATGTCGACAGACCAACAGCTTGTTCATGTTGTTCAGTGCTCCAGCTCCACACACATTGTTCCCTTTGTGTATGTCACAGTCGGTCAGTGACATCTCACTAGTTAACGGCTATGATACACTACCTTTTCAGATTTCAAAATCTGAACATGTTGTGCAACAACAGAGAGAGCTGAGGAGAGGTTTTTTAAGCTTCACCATGTTTTTTTCTTGTTTAAGTAGGTCACTTTTTGCAGACTCCTCCATAAATACATACATATATATTCCTCTGCTTGTAGATGTGCTGTGCAGGGTTCCATCCCTGGCTTTAGTGGGTGGATATAAAGAGGTTTTATTGTAAATTAGGGCAGAGGATGTGACTGTTATTTTGTTCTGCCAATGATGGTCCCTTGGGTGTCTGAGCACTGACAGCATGCCCAGCTCTTTCTCTGCAGCTCCACTCTCTCTTATTTTAAAGGATGTGAGAGGCTGACCAGAGACCTGTGATGCTGTGTGTTAAGAAATGAACCTGATTGGTTTGTTTGAATATCCTGCTGTGACAGAGTTCACACATCTGCACCTAATGAAACACTTTACACACACCAAACACAAACATCTGGACTTTGATATGGATCCTCTCTGTTTCATACAGCTCCACTCACAGTTGCAGGTCTCTGCACCTGTTTATTTGGGATCGTTTGAAAGTAGTTTTTATATTGTTCAATCTATTTAATTTCCATTGGCGATCGGGGCTCGTTTCCTGTGTCCAGCTGCTATAATCCGTATGTAGCATGAGGTCACACATGCTAACGCTCTTAACGTCCCTGATAGTGTTTGTTCAATCCCACACACTGCAAATTCAGAAATCATCATCAATATGAACACACACACTCTGCAAAACAATGAAACACATGAACACATACAGATGAACAGGCTACAAATCCAGTCCTACAACAAGTGTGCAGGGCATGTGTTCCCTAAATTGCAGTGTTTTGAGCTCTTGAGCATCTTCCTGCAAAACTTCACCTGCACCGCTCACATTGGCATTTACATTGAGTTTAAAGGGCAGATGGCCGAAAGTGGGGATTTCTCAGAATTCCCAGAAAAACAAGCAGCCTCTGTCATGTCCTCTGTGTGCGTCCTCCTTTTGAGTTTAGTTTGTGTTTCCTGTTTTTATTTTGAAAATCACTATTTAGTCTGTGTGTTCCCTCCAGCACATCTCGTCTTTTTGGTTGTTCACCTTCCAGTGTGTTTCTCCATTGTGTTCAGAGAATTGTGAGCTCTGGGAGGGTTTTTTTCTTTGTTTTTTCCCCATCTATTGTGTTTTCAGGGTTGTTGTTGTTTCGCTTTTCTTTCAATAAATCACTTTGTACCTCCTCACCTGTGGTCCTCCCTGTAATTGGCTCAAACTGTGACAGCCTCTCTGTTTGTGTCAATGTGTTTGAGTTGAAGTTACAGTCTGTTACTTCTTTACATTAAAAGGTCTAAAGAACTGAACCTATGTTCAGTGTCGTTGAGTCATGTTCTGACATTATCACAAGTATTTCCATCAATTCTCAAATCTGTGATTTTAACCACAGTAACAATCCGTGTCATTTGGTCACCTGTCAGTGATGTCATCTCCTATGATTGACACCTTGATGGTTTTTTCAACTGTATTTTAACCATATGAAGAAGGATTTTAGTCCTGCCCCACCATGGTCTCCATCACACTGTCAAACAAAGGTGGAACTAAGTTGCAGTTGCACAGACTTTATAAAAGATGTTCGAGCAAGGACGTCAGTTTGAAGCAAAACTTTTTATTTGTCATATTGTGTGAAATCTGTAACATTGTTCATTCACCATAATCCTAAAAGGATTTGAAGGTCTTCGATTATCAGTCAGTTTACCAGCATTCTTGATTTGAGATGCGTTCTCCTAAATATACATTATTCAAAGCAGTTGAGGAGCTGACTGAACCCACACCCACTGTCATATCACTGTACACTTCTGACCTCAATTTACTGTGGATGAGCCACTTAAAAAAAAGCACCAAACCAGCTGTGAGAGGAAACAAATGGAAAAGGGAAATTAATTTCAAATGGCCACACAAATCACACAATCCATTTGTGACGCACTTGAGTTTTTACAGCTACATTTGTTTTCTTTCCTTTTTTGAGCCTGAGCCAGTGGTGCTGAGCTGACAGAGGCTGCTCCAGCTGACAGAACAGTCTGCAGCTCCAAACTCTCTGTCCTTATATAAGGTCTCTCTTTAGAACTTGACAACTTACTGCATCTGTAAAAAAGTGAAGCAACAAAGTTCTGTTCCTCCTCTATCTTGTCTTGTATTTAATTCCAATCCACCCACATCCACATTTGCCACAATGATCATCCATTTGCAGTCTTCATTGTTGATGCTAATCCTAATCCTTTGTTCTCCTTCAGCTGTTCGAAATGACCGGAATAAGAAGAAGAAAGAGAGCCCAAAGCCAGACCTGGCAGAGAGCTACGAGCTGACAGCCGAGCTGGAGAGCATCATTGAAAAGATTCGCAAGGCCCATCAAGAAACCTTCCCCTCCCTCTGCCAGCTTGGCAAATACACCACGGTGAGTTTACTGGTGGAAATCTCTCTGCTGGATCACAATGCTCCATCAAATGCTCTTCTTCTTGAAACATAAACATAACAGGGTGACTCTGTCTTTGATCCTGTATCTCTGTGTCTGCCACTAACATGGTTTGTGTCTTTGATTCGATCTTGTAAACTCGCCCTGAGTGCAGAGCTCATAATGATAATCAATGTCTCGTACTGTACTCCTAATCCCCATCTACTGCAGCTCCTGAGCTCTTGTTCACCTCCAACTGTCCAGACAAATCCTCGCCAACACATCTTCTTCTTCTCCTTCTTCTTCCTCTCTCAATACTTTGATATTAAGCATGATAGAAAGGCACTAACAGTCATACATAACAATAACAGTGTGCAGCTAAAATACCACTCCCCCAGGCTGTCTCTGTAGAGCCACATCTCAGATGTAGCAGGGTTTGTTTACCCCAGTTTTTACATGTTGCAGCAGTGAGAGCAGAAATTTAAAAAAGATTTGTTAAAAAAAAAAAAAGGAGGACGCTGCAGCTTCCTACATCAAATCCTCATCAGGGAGATGAGACAGACACCGTCTCCAGCCACCGGTTTCTGACACATCTGAAAAGAAGAACAGATACAGCGAATCCATTTTCCACTGTTATCTGTAAAGCAGAGATGGATTCATGTGGTAATGTGCAACAGAGATAACCTGGATGTCAAAAATGCTTGTCAGGTTTAGTGAGGGCTGCAGAAGTCAGCGTTCAGAGTCCTGCGCTGCCCTTCAATTCTCCAGCGCTGGATGCTGCGTTAGACTGACAAGACCCACGAAAGGCCAGCTAGTGAGGGAAAGCTAATCCACGCACGGCACTGGAGAGGGTTTGCCCTTGCCCTCCAGTCTGAAAGCTTCCAACCCTGTGTGGTGAGAGAACTCTACACCCCGCCTCGTTTGATTGACAGCGAACTTCTCCTCAAGTTCAAGGTCACACCCAAACGTCCGGAGTGACTTCCAGCGCGCTTGACACGGAGTGTTTCGTGATGCTTTTCAGGCAAATAGGTGGAGTTTCGGGACAGTCAGCTGCTCTGCGGTGGAGACAGCAGGTGTGTGATTGACAGGTAGGCATGGCAGCCGCGTGCAGGTGCAGGTGCAGACGGCTGACAGCATCTAATGTGTTTGTTTTTAAACTGACTTACATATAGATTAAAGTCAGTGGCACTGAGCTGTGATTGACAGACACACTCCACCAACACTTCTGCAGGGAACACTGGAGAGCGGCAGGGAAGGGGAA
>OMNW01019686.1:16973-31780 GCA_900303245.1 Selene dorsalis | reverse complement strand
ACTGATGGAGCGATAAAGTTGGTTTAAACAGCCGTAGACACACCGGCACACACTGCCGAGGCAGGAACATGTGTTTTACATCAAGAGCTCCCAGCTATACAAGAGCTAATGTTACCGGCTGTATGCATGTGTGTGTGCGTGAGAGTGTGTGTGTCAGAACAGGAGTGCAACATGTCTTTGCAATCTCCTATCAGCTTTTAATCTCCCTTCAGCAGGGAAGGAGGGGGAGGGTGAGAGAGGGAGGGAGGGAGAGGGAGAATGCACACTCAGTGAGAGAAAGTGATAACCGTTCAGTGAGAGAGGGCAGACACAAAGTTATCCCCTATCTCTCCATCCTCCCATCATTCATTTTGTTTTGCAAGGCTCCTTTGCTTTTTCCCTGCCTCGGGGGAAGAGGGAGCAAGCGAGCAGGAGTCTACTTTGCTTAACGTGTGTGCGTGTGCGTGTGCATGTATGATTTACTTTTTATTGTCCGAATACTGTGGGAGTTGATGATTTTCATTTTGGCTTCTTGGGTTACTTAGAGGGGTGGCATTGCAGGCTTGCAGTGTCAACACTGATTCCTCACTTAGTGCTTGCAGGGGACTCAACAGATCTTATTTAGTTTGGAATGGTCGACTTGCTCGGTTTGTTTAGACCTTTCACTGTGTTGTTGCTGTCTGATATGCAAAGCTGCCTCTGTGACACTGCTGTTTGTTTTATAGTTGTCATGAAGGCCCGTCTATCCAGCACAAACAGCACATGGATACTAGGCCGACATGCAGAGGTGGAATTTCTGTGTTTCAGAGTTGTTCTTTCAGCACATATGTGAAGCTGGAAAACACAGACATGGATATATACCTTTGTGTAGCCAGTGCCATATACACACTACATTTTTCGAACACACAGAACTGGCCTTTCTTAAAGCGTTGTCAACCAGGAAGTGACAAAAAGAAAGCAGTTTGTCAGATTCCCAACGTTTATAATACTTCCAGCCAGGGACGCAGCAGTGGGACATCTTGCACAGTTTATTTTCCCACCCCGAGTGATGACATAAGCAAAGACGGCGAAACTGTGAATGTGGCTAATAGATGAAAACCATTAATGTAACACTAATTAATGGTTAATGAAAACACTAGTAGAGAGGAATGAATCTTTCATCAATTGACTTGGATGGAACTAACTGTTGTGTAATGTCATTTGAAGCTGACAACAGAATCAGTGCAGTTTGTGTTTCACCCTGTTTAACAAGTGTAAAATACATCTGGGGCCTAATGTTGTTTACAAAGATAGTGAGCACTAAAAAGATGGTTCAGAGAAGTGACAGAGTCTCCAGTTCCATCTCAGTAAATGATTCAAATTGTAGGTTCTGCCATTTGAAATGACAGTAAACAGATGGTTTATAAAGATGAAATCGCACAATATTAAGATACTGCACCTTAGCCAAAGGCATTCAGAAATGGTTTTCTGGATAATAAAAATTCAGGTGATGTCAAGGACACAGTATGATGCCAACTTTTGAGCATTCCTCTATGACTCAGTGAACGAACATGTTGTAACCAGCACCTATCCAGGAACTTGTTCATCATATTGACATGATGAACATGAAATGGTTTTATATTGATGTAGTGAAATATTTACATATTGAAAACATACACACAATATCGACAGCAGACCACACACACAGCTATGGCAAAGAGTTGCGGGAGGAGGGATGGCAACCTCCAGGTCAGGTGTAGCCTCGTAAACCAGCAGACGGGACACCTCCTAATGTTAATGCTAACACATCCATTAATATATGTGACTGCAGACAGAATCTGAATGGAGTCATGAACGTTTCTACTTTTACAGATTTAGACGAAACAGACGAGATGTTTCTAGTTAAAATCAGCAACGACATTAGAACAAGTTTACAAGTTTACAAGTTTCTGGCTGATGAGTGAATTTTAACACCAAGTGTGTTTTATAAAGTCAGAATATCAACATGAAACATGGGGTGGTGAGGCAGTGTGACCGAGTGACTCCACTGGACTTGGAAATGAGTGTGGAGCTGAGATGGCTTCAAATATCATGCAGCTGAAGGTCAGCAAAGGAAAAACTCCTCCACAAGATTTCGACATTATGCATCACAACAGCGCTCAGCTTTAGAGGCTCTGGGGGAAGATGTGAATTACTGCTTACTGTTGCTTACTGCAGAAACACTGATTTTGAACACTGGCCAAGTCTGTGTGTATGTGTATGTGTGTGTGTGTGTGTGTGTGTGCACTTTCAGACCTTATTAGGTTGTACTTGTAGTGATGCTTAACCCCACTCAGAGCTTGGCAGCTGCTCCCCTTTCTCTCTCTGTCTGCCTTTATTTCTCTCTACTCGTTTCTCCCTTCATCTTCTCTCAGTTCCATGTCTTTGTCATCTCTCGCTGCTCTTCCTCTACCTCTGACTCTTACTGTTGTCTCCTTTGGCACTCACTCTCTCTCTCTCCCTATATCTGCTGCTCACTCACTTGGTGGTCCTGATGTAATGCAACACTTGTTTCCTGGTTGTTCTTCAAATGAGGGGCTTTAAATAATGATGATCTTTCACATGTGCTTACAAGGCATGTGAGAGTGTACATGTTGGTGGGTGTGTTTGAATGCTTCATACATACTCAAATGTAAGTAACATTTATCTGTACGCAGCGTGTAACACATTACCTCACTAAGTAAGACAAATTGTTTACTATCTGTCACTGTCATATTCATTTCAAAGACAGACTTAGAGCCACAGTGTAACTGTAGTCAGTGATTAAAGGATTAAAGGAGTTTTTGACCACTCGAAGCTCTGAGGAGCAGCTCTCTGATCAGGACCCTGTATTGGTTTTATGAGGTGTTGCAATTTGACTGACAACTGCGAAAACTGGATGCAAACAATGCATAATTAAATATTTTATGAAAATGTTTTATGAGGATAGAAATTGCCCTCCTCACAGAATACAGGTCATTTGATTCAGTAAAAAACACTAAACACAAACATAACCTGTATTTGACCAAAAGAAAATTCCACCAGGCTCCTGTAAATTACTTGATATGACAAAGATTATTTATTTTGATTATAGTTTGGATCTCATTTTCTAGGTTCCACATCGGATATGACCCAATGCTCATTGGAGTTATTGCAGAGATGTGGGACTTCTGCAACATTACAAAAAAACAAGCTACACTAAAAGTAAGTACTATTGTCATTCTGGTTTTGTTTTTTTATTTATTGCTCCCTATTTACTCCCAGGAAAGTTCACATGTTTCTTGGTAGCATCACACATTACAGCTGTTCTCAGGTCTGTGGCTTGTGAGAGACACAGAGTTATTCTTCATCTCTGGGCCGTGTTAGATCAAACGAATAACATGGGTCCATTTTCAGAGAGGTTTTTCTCTCTAAAGTGGGTTTGGTTATCTCAGTGACCTGAACTCAAAATAAAAGGATAAATGTAAGACTGAATGTGGATGCTATCAGGCTTGGCTTAAATAACAGAGGAATATCCTGTTACAGTTAGAGAGATGGATGGTGATTCAAACATTTCTGAGAAGAGGAGGAGATTACTGGTGCGAATGGACATGAGTCCAATTGCTATGTTTTCTTCTAATGGGAAACATAAACATAGACCACAGATAGAGCCAGACTCAATAAACACTGAGGGAGTAAATGTGTGTGCTTTGGGAGAAACCACTTTCAGAAGTCATATCTTGTTTTATGCAGTAAAATCATGTAGACAACATGATAAAACAGGTCAAGGCCATATGTGTACAGCAGGGGTGACACACAGACACAGACACACACACACACACACACACACACACACACACAGGGGCATCTGTGCACACACCCATTGTTTGGCTGCACCTGGTCTATTAACGAACAGAGGAACAGGATAGATGGGACTAGGGGACTTGACTGTGTGGATGTTTGTCAATGTGTGTGTGTGTGTGTGTGTGTGTATGTATGTGTATGCACAACCTCAGAAGCCAAACATCTGCAGCAATGACGCATCTTCAAGCAACAGCACAAGTTAACGGTACACACGCAAACACACACATACACGAATTACGCCATTGTCATTGTTCTCAATAAAAGCTGAACACTGCAGGGTGATAACAGAGCTCATCAACGATCAAACACGTGCTGTAATTTACTTGGTTTTAGTTTAAATTTCAAATGACAGCAGTTTTCTGACTAATGATGATGACAAAACTATTCTGAACTGTCACTATGACATCATACATTCTTTATGCAGAGTGACAATTACTCAACAGGAAGTGTCCTACTGGCACTGCAAGCAGTTTTAGTTAATTCAGTTGTTTCTGCTTTCAGACGATGAGGAAAGTAAAGAGTAATTTGATTTTATCTGCGGAACAGACCTTACTCAACTCTGTGGTCATTGTTTGAAACCGACAGGTCTCTTTAGGCTTTGTTGTTAGATTTTTTGTAGTTGACAATTGCCTTTACTGTGTCACTGTGTTCAAATGGGGGAGGCTGCAAGTAACAAGAGCACAGTAGCAGTACAAGCAGAGTTCAAAACAAGTGCATACAGCACAGACTCTGATTTGGGGTTAAAAAAAATTCCCAACCTGACTGCATTTCACCATAATCCCGGCTATGAAGACCTTTAACCTTTGTCTCAAATGGGAAGGGCCTCTGAAAACAAACATTACACTGTGCTCAGCTCTGGGTTTCACTTTGGAGAAAATACAGGGTATAATTATTAAGGAGCTATGTCATTTGATATGGAGTAAAATTAAATATGTATGGCTTTATGTCAGTTTCATCAGGTCACATGGTCTCCAACACATCAGCCACAGTTTCCACAAAGTGTCAACACTATGTTGTCAAATCCTGGTCAAACTGCTCACAAAGAGCTTCATTTGCATCGTCTGTGGGAGACATTAGTTATTATATGCTGTGATGTGATGTGATGTGATCTGTGATCTGTACTGAAGAAGCAGCGGCATGAAGCCCAAAAAGTAACTTGAGTAAACTCAGTTTCATCAAAACCTCTTCACTGCGAAGATAGAGAGAAAGAAGAGAAGCACAACTGCACCAGAATATCCTCAGGTTTAGTATCTAGTGTCCACTGGGCTACACTGGACCACAGGAACACAACAAGCAAACAAGTCTTGAACAGCTGAAGCTGGACTGAGTTGTGTTGGGTCCTGTTGTGTTGCACAGCCAGAAAGAGAGAGAGAAGGATAGAGAAAAAGAAAGCGAGAGAACAAAAGAGAAATAGTCTTAAGGGAAATTGAGTATACAAGATGCATCATGCCAGTGGAGCAGAATCCATAAACACACTTGCACAGAAACACACACGCATGCACACACAAGTGGAGAATGCCTAATGAGTGAAGACCTCTCAGGGGACACACAGGGGGAGACAGAGAAAAAGGGAGGAGTTAAGGGAAAGACAGAGAGATAGATGGAGGGAGGAGAAAGGGGAAAACTGATGTACCCTCCTCTGGCTTTTCCCCCCATCTCAAGTATGCATGGCACTGTGAGTGCGCGTGAGTGTGTTATAAGTTTGACGGTGGATGTGTGTTTCCACTGAGGAGGAGTTAAAAGTGAAAATCTCCACTTTACATTCCACTCACGCACGCACACACACACGCACACACACAGAATGGCAGTCTGTTGCATACGCACGTGCCCAGGGCAATCTTGCCTCCTTGCCAACAGGGCCTTGGACCGCCAAGGTTGCCATGGCATTGCTCACTCACAAACACACAAAGATATACACACACACTTTCTCACTCTCCCTCTCTCACGCACACACGTACACGTGCACACACACACACCCCAAAGCAGGGTGTGACTAGGTGTCCTAAAGTGCAGTGGATTAAAGTGTCAAGATGACTGGTCAAGGCTGTGCGTGTGTGCGTGCCTCTACTTTCTATGTCTGAAAAAGAATGTGTGTGTGGCTGTGTGACAAGAATCTGAATACAGGAGCTGCACCTTTAGATTCTTCACTCAATTGACTTTCTGGTCACAGTGAAGGAGGTGTGCTGCTCTGAGGAGGATTTACTGTTTTGCATACTTAAACTTTGCCAAAATGAAAAACACTTTAAACATGTTAGAAGTGTGTGTGTGTGTGTGTGTGAGGATTAGCAGGATTTCTTGGCACTCACTGTTTTGCTGTGGTGGGCTATGCAGGTGATCTGCACTGTGCCTCCTTAAAAGTTAAGACACTCTCAGTCTTTTTTTTCCACCTTGCATGCTGGGACATAATTCGCAGCTGTGTCATAAAGCTCCTTCATCCTGTCCAGAAGACTAGGAGATGCATCCTTCCACTGAAATGTGTGGAGTTCAAAATATTTCCCCTAAGCTTCACATATCAACAACACAGGGGAGAATGAGCCTTATAAAGCAAAAGAAACAAAGCAAGGTTAAGTGATAGTGAGAGTTAAACAGATGTGCATTGGTCTCCATTAGATGTTTGTGCTAAGCAGGATGTTCTTGCATTACATGGCCAGCACTCACAAATGGATAAAAAACCCAGAAACCTCATGTGTACTCATTTGTCAATCCACTTTCAGTCATTTACTGGAAGCACTTTTACACAAACTATTCTCCATCATTTTCTCCAACCTCTTTTATTCTCTTTTGTCAAATTACATCAGTCACCATTACCAAGGCAAGAGGCCTGATTGTGTGAAAGAACCTCAGATTAAAAGAGGAGACGGGGGAAGGAAAGGAGAGACGAGCCAGGAGACAGAGTAAGGGGAGGCTGGCAGGGTTTTCAAATTAACTATTGGTCAGGGGTCAGATGGACATTTAATCTAACCAATCAGCTTCCTAATTACACAAGTGCTGCCAGAATGGTGTACCCTATGCATTCTGTGTGTGTGTGTGTGTGTGTGTAGCTGGCTAGCATTGCGTGTAGAGTTCTTGTTGTAGCAAAATGAACATCTGGCGTCAATATTAGTTCCATGTGTGAGCACACACGCATATGCACGTCTGCATGTGCACACACATGCACAGGCGCACACAAACATAAGGCCTGTGGTGAATTGCTCCCGCTTTACACAAAAAAAGGGAGAGAGAGAGAGAGAGAGAGAGAGAAAGAGAGAGAGAGAGAGAGAGAGAGAGAGAGAGAGAGAGAGAGAGAGAGAGAGAGAGAGAGCGAGAGAGACCAACAAAGAGAAACATACAAGGACTGAGGGAGTGTATGTGAAAGCCACAGCGGCAAAACACGGAAAGAGAAATATAAAAAGAACACACATACACACATGCATGCTGACACACTCCGCACACACACACTTCCAGTAGTGTGTGTGTAAGTTGATTGTAACAGTAATTGATGTAAACGTCTAAATTACAGCTAGGAGCTAAAATAACCACTGTGTTTTACCGTTGCCATGTCGACATGATGAAAAACACCTGGCCAGTTCACTGGCGGTGAGGGTGGAACATCTGTGTCATAGGCGCCCAGTTGAACCAATGAAGAGGCCTGTGTCTGTAAGCGACGTGTGTCTGAACCAATGAAATGCTCAGTGGAATGAGAAGGGATCTGAATAGACGGCATGTTAGGCTCAAGTCAAACTCATTATATCACATTACGTGATATTATGAGATATAAACTACTGCATCACTCAGAAAAATACAAGGTTGGTTGGCTCTGTTTGTCCAGTACATGCATTTTAGATCAAGATTCTTGTATAATCATACTTAATCTAAAGGCCAGTGCAAAACTATATGAATACTTTTAATGGTTTTTCCTACATCGGTGCCAGATTGGTGCGGTTTGTCTTAAATAGGACAACTCACCGAGTGCCAGTAAAGTTTAAATAATCACAGGAAAGGGTTTTTTTTAATACTCTAATGATCCCAGATGGAGTAATGCCTTATCTTGCCGCCTCCCTTGGACAGGAAGGCCCCGACTGCAGGGTCAGCTACCCCGGCAGCAGCCCTGCAACAAACAGGGATTCGACGTCTTGCTCAAGGACACCTCAGCAGGAGAGACAGTTCAGACACAGGAGATTGAGCCTGAGCTTTCTAGCTGAGGGACATCTGACTAATCACTATGCTGCCCTGCTGCCAAAAAGGAACCCAAAGAAAAACCGCACTGCCAAATCCTGGGATTTTAAAGTCAATTTAGTGTACTTTCCTATGACTGATGACTGACTTTACACTTTCGGATGTGGCACGATGTTTCCCACGCAGGTTGAGAGGGAACGGTTGATTCTTCAGCTGTCTATTTTTCTTCAAACCTGAGAATCTCAGAATCAGTCAAACAAGACAATTCAAAGCACCCTTGAAAAGAGGATTAACATCAACACCAACACGAGCCAAGACATAGTAAAGCAAATAAGCTAATTTTTTGATTTGTGCGAGCCAGAAATGCCAAGCTGTCACCTTCCCACTACGCATGTTGTCAGTCGTAATGTGTGTGCAAGCGTGGCATGTGTGGAAGAGCCAAAATGGAGTTTAAATGTGGTTAAAATGGTGTAATTTGTTTTTCAAGCTAAATGTAATATTCCTAGCAGACAATAAGACTGCTGTGGACTGTCACACAGCGTAAAGCCACACATGGGTCATAACTGTGACATGTACACACACACACCCATTGAGTAGATACACACATGGGACACGCACACGCACACACACACGCTTAGACGTAAACTTTTTCCAACAGTTTTTCCACAGACAGACAAACAGACAGACACAGGTCAAAATTACAGCAAAGTGCTTGTCTGATTATGTTTCTGTTACACTAAACACAACCTGGATTTTAACACACTAGATGCATCACCACACAGACACTCGCGCACACACACACAGACACACAGACACACCGAGACACTTGCTTTCTTTCCTTCTTTCCAGCATGGCTGTGTTTATTTGAGTCAGTGTCCTGATGGGAAATGTGACTGCTACACAAACAAACTGAGGAGCCCAGAACAGACAACTCTGTCTGTGTGTCTGTGTGCATGTGTGTGTGTTTGAGAGAGAGAGGGAGAGAGGGAGAGATAGAGAGACAGAGAGGTAGGAGCAATTTGGCGAATATCAGTCTTCCTTCTTCCAACACACACTCACACATAAGCTCAAAAACATATATATGCAAACACAAAGTGCACCTCAGCAAGTAGAAAGAATAAAGTCAGTTCTTTTCCATAGGGGCCTGCACGTAAGATGCCAACCCTCTATACACATCCATGTGTATGAGCTCCACTTATAGGCAAAAATATGCATCCTTGAGCTCAGACTGCGCTAAATTGTTCTGTCATATTGATGTTTAATGGCTGTGGGAGCAGCCTGTGGCTTGTGCTGAAGCACATACAGCACACTGGCACAGCAAAGGCTCAACTCATCGTCACCTAAACGTAGCTCCAGCCAGATTTTCCAGATCAGCAAATAAAGGAATGAAACGGCGTGGGTCAAAAGGAGCTGACTGAGGGGCGGTTACAGTGTGTGTTTGCCAGCGCTGTGCAATTGTCTGAGAAGGTCAAAGTCAAAGATCCAAACTTCTAAGGAACCTGAGTCTGACATCAATATGTGAGAGTTATATGCTCTAACTGTAATAAAAAGAAACACATAATTTAAACAGACATTTCTGATTAGGTTGATATTTTTACTCTGAGACATTCCACCAAAAGCTCATCAGTTCTCTACTCTTTTTCAGTCTTTGAAACAAATGGCATCACTGTATTTTATTTTGAAAGCACTTTTCACAACTAAGTGGTTGCTGCTGTCTCGAAAAGCTAACATGGAAATACAAAGTCTGAACAGGGATGTATAAAAAAAAAAACAAGTGTACATAGAAAGTTACTTACATCATCCCTTCCCCCTCTTCTGTCTTTAAATAAGCACTTAACACAAACACAGAGTGACACACACACACACACTCTGAGTGAAGCGTAAGCTCCATAATTTCCTGTAGCGGATATAGGGTGATGTTAAATTATCAGCAGGGAAAATAAATTTAA
This sequence comes from Selene dorsalis, assembly GCA_900303245.1. NCBI lineage: Eukaryota > Metazoa > Chordata > Actinopteri > Carangiformes > Carangidae > Selene > Selene dorsalis. The sequence continues at coordinate 21,857 of OMNW01019686.1, read as the reverse complement.
TTCATGCTTTAATTTCCTTACAAAACACATGGACTCTCACACACTCAGGATGCAAATGCAGAAACATCGCACATAATTAAGTGCACAAGCAGTGGAAAGCAAGCACAGTCAGACGGATGCACATGTACACTGACGCACATGAGTTTTCACAAGGAAGAAGGGAAATAGGACGCTAAGTAATGAGAATTGGGTAGTGTATGTGTGTATGTGTATGTGTGTATGTGTGTGTGTGTGTCTCCTTTAAACATAATTAGCTCCGTCGGGCAGAAATGTAAACGAGAAAAACTTTAATGAAACTCTTCTCTGATCTGCTGAAAGCACACAGTCCCATTTATCACTCTCAGTTTGTCTCTGCATTTCTCCGTCTGACTCTCGACTCTAATGGAATTGAATGTCACGCATGGGACTGTTAAAACCCTGAAGGTTCACATTTCAGCACTGCATTATGACCACATAAGATGAAGACAATTATATTGTGTTGTTAAGGTCAAATCCACAACTCCTTCCTCCCACTGCGTGCATCCATTTATCTCCTCTCCTTTGCCGTCCTTGAGGTGGAGTTCCCTTGGAAAACAATCTGGGATTTATTAGATGATCTAAATTTTGGGTCAATTCACATATGTTTGGGTAGATTCACATGTGTTCACATGTTTGGCTCCGATCTGGACCGTTCTCAGGCCCGCTTCACTCGAAAAACCGCCATTACTCAAGTCGAGTTTTTACATTAATTTCATCTCTAAGCCTTGCGCAATCTCTACCTCTGTCTCATGTAGTCAGTGAATCAGCCAGAAAATAAAATTTCAAACTGAGAAAATATCTTCAATCTAATAAATCACTACGAAAATAAAGCCAACAGTGCAGCAATGTCTCACCAAGGCAACACTATGCAGCAATTATAGATCAGGCCTTTCAAAAGAAAATATTCTCCTCTCTACAAAGCAACACGCCTCATGTCTCAGAATACTAAGAACTCAGGTCCTGTGTCTGTGTGTGTGTGTGTGTGTGTGTGTGTGCGCCTGGTTTTGTATGTGAGCAAGGTGTGTATCGATCCCTGTGTGTCAGGTGAGTTGTCCTTTGAAGAAAAGAAGGGAAATGAAAGAAAAAGAATGGAAAGAAAAGGGGAGAGACAGATCAATGCGGAGAACAGAGCGAGCAAGTGGAGAAGAGGGAAACACACAAACATGCATACACAAACACACACACACACACACAACTGCACAGAACCGCACGCACAGGAGGGGGGAAAAAATGCACGTGCAGAGGTTTAGATGAAATATGACTCTGACCATTTGTTTCTGCTTTTGTCTCTTTTTAATTCTTTGCTTCCTCTCCACTAACCCACTCCCTGCATCCTTCCATCATTGCTCTTCAACCTCCACTTCCTCCTACTCTCAACCCTCCGTCCTCCTCCCCTAGCTCTCCCTCTCTCACTCTACTTCTCACTTGCCATTTACAGAGTCAATTTGTATTTTGGGCGGATTCACCTTTTATTATTCAGACTCTGCCCTGTTGCGTCAAAGGCCAAATTTAAATTGAACACTTGCGTTTGAGTGTGTGCATTTGCACGCGCCTTTAAGTGTCGATGAACGAGAGTGTCTGCGCACATTAGATGATCCTTTGCATTAGTGCCCCTCCCTAACCCTGCCCAATGATGAGTCAACCCCAGCCTGTGTGCGCATGTGTATGTGTGGTATATCAGTGTTCATGTGACGTGTCAGTGCACGCCATGGAAACTGAGAATAAATATTGTTGTGAGCTGAGGTAGCAGAGAGATAGCAGCAAAGGCCGTATCTTATTAAGCTATTAAAGGAATGAGTCATGCTCAGATTCTCTTCTCTAACAAGTTGTTAAAGTGTTTGTTCCCTCCCTCCCCCTCTGTCTCATTCTTCTCCTCACCTTTACGCACACACTCACTTACATAAGGCCTTAACTAACCATAATGCTCCTCTTTGTATGCAGATGTGTCCACTACAAATTCAGGACTCACGGTCTGACATTTTTTAAACTGAGAATTTATTTTTTGATGAAAAAAAAAATAAAAATGGATTTTAATGTTGTGTAAACACTGCACAACTTTTGCACACTGCACAATAATGAACTCAAGAACACATGAGAAAATACAATAGCATGCAAAAGTCTGGGCACCCCATGTCACTGTTACTGTAAGTTAAAGTAAGTGGACGATTAAATGATCTCCAAAAGGCATAAAGTTAACATGAAACATCTGTAACTTTATGCCACCTCTACTTGCTTAACTGTTCACATTTGACTGGGGTGCCCAAACTTCTGCATGTGTCTTGCTATCAGACAGTGAAGAAAAACATCATATTTTTCGTCTTATACGTTACTTATCCTAAAAATAATTGAACATTATGGGAAATGTGTTTATTTGTGGCTTGTGCTCGACATCAGGTTGTGTTTTGCTGAGCTCAGCATAAAGTCTTGGAACAGGAGGTTAACTGTGTTCCTGCCCTGGTGCCTCGAAATCTCAACAATTAACACACACTATCTCATTTGTTTAATCTGTGCAGTGACAGAAATTTAAAAACCATAATTTGCGACTTTCAGGGGAGTTATGACGATTCCCCCCTTACCAGGAGACAAGGGAAAGTGTTGAGGGGTTAACTGTTTTGCACCAGACTTTTATCGCCATCAGACTCTCCCCATCCTTCTTCCTTCATTTTAGTTTTCCTCTCTCTCTCTCACGCATGGAGTCTTTCTCTTCGTCCCACTCTCTCCCGTCCTCTCAGACACACACTGCCCCACCCACGATAATGAGTAAACCTCTTGCTGCCCCACCCTGCCCAGTCTGCCAAGTTACTGCCAACACCTCACACACATGCACACACATACACACACATGAAAGAGAACAACCCACAACTTGTACAAAGAGGCCAAACACGCAACTTACACACAATGTGCATACTCAATATTACCACTTACATAGTCTCATGTCACTGCCCTGACACGCACGCGGACACACAGACACGCACACAGACTCACACAGACACACACACACACACACTTGAGTCTATTCTGATCTAATGTGATCATAGCCAATAAGCTCTGCGGTGCTGGCAAACCACAATCTGTTCCTGCCAGTCCATGACATCACTGAAGTGAAAAGCATTGTGGGCCACAAAGTAGGGTGAGGAAACTGACTGACAGGTGGTAACCATGGGAACTGTCAGTTTGCCTCTGCATCGCCAAAGCAACACGCAAGTTTCTCAGTGTTGTGAGAGATCAGAGATGAATGTAACTTATGGGAAAGACGATTATGTCGTGGAATTATACGCACAAGGACAAAAGCTCAAACAGATACTAACACACATAACCATGTGGGGACACTCGCGCACTCTTTGTTGGCCCACAAAGATGTGAATAAGTGCTCCAAATATGATGGAGGAATTAGAGATTTCATTGCAGCTGCTCACTGCATGTGGTGTAATCCTCACATGTGATTCAAAGGAAACGAAGATAAAGGCGTATTAATAGCATCACTCTGACAGCTAACGCTCTCAGCAGGTAGGATCTGGGTACAAAGGCCTTCATTCACAACGAAGAGCTCAAATCATGGAGTAAATAAGAGAAAAGGAAGATTTGGCTAAATGAGAGAGTGAAGTGAGTGTGAAACAGAGGAGAGCAGGAGTGTGTGTACATGTTCCACCTTACCCGCAGCAGGGACTGGGACTCCTCTTTAGCAGCTCCTCCTTTCCCCTCCTGTCCTCCACCACCACCACCACTCCCTCCTCCTCCTCCTCCTCCACTTCCTCCTCCTCCCCCTCCTCCTCCTGTGTACTGGTGAGAAGGCATCTGGCTCGGCTTCTCCCCTCCACCTCCACCTGCTGCAGCTCCTCCTGGCCTCCCTCCTCCGTACAGCTTAGCATCTCCCAAAAACGACTTGGTATCTCCCAAAAATGACTTGGTGTCTCCCAGGTATACCATGCTAGGTGAGGCGACACCTCTTTTCTGCTGTGAGGCCTCATGATTGGCTGAAACAAAAGACAGTGGGAGGGGGGAGGGGAAAAGTGAGGGGCTTCCACCTCCTGCTCCTCTTTCTACTCCTCTTTCAGGTCCCATTCGCTCCTTGGGCACCCAGAGTAAACCGTGAGCCTGCTCTCCCCCTCTTTCACAGATTCCTCTCGTCTCCCCAAGGACCCAGCCTTTCTCTCGCTCTTTTTCTTTCTCATCACCTCCCTCACTTTTTACCACCCCTCCTGCCTCTTCTCTGCCTCCCTCTGCCAAACGTCCCTCAGGTGGTGCGAGGGAGTAGAGGAGGCGAAGATCCCCCTTGCTCTCTTCTTTAATGGCTAAGGTAGAGGGAGCTGAGCAGCCATTGGCTGACAGTGTTAATGAAGGTGTCAGTGAGGTGGGTAAGGAGGTCGTTGTCAATGAGCTTAATGAGGGAGAGGAGTCATGACAGTGGACAGAGTTAAAATGGTCGAGGAGGGCTGATGAATCAGGAGCCGTGAAGTCGCAGCGTCGGCAGCGGCAACACGCGTGGACACGCCTGCAGAGAGAAAAGAGCAGCATGTGAATTAAGAACCTTAACTAGAAATCTTGAATTAGAGTGGATAAACACTGAGAGCGTACATTCATAATAGTAGAACAGAATAATTGTTCTTGAATGTTTACAATAATGGTGTATTGGACATGTAAAACTGTGTCTGCACTCAACAGAAACTCAACAAGTCTTGAAAAATCTATTTAGCCATTAGGAGTTATCTTAAACCTCATAGTGAGTACAGTCAACAGAGACTGAAAATGAGAACAAAGATTCAAGTTAAATGCTTTTGTTTCCTTTTCAAGGCCAGAGTCAATTTAATCAATTCAAAAGGTAAAATCAGTCATTCATAATAACTTTTAATGAGCTGCATGGACCTG
>OMNW01019685.1:6623-28556 GCA_900303245.1 Selene dorsalis | reverse complement strand
GTATCCCTCACACACAAATCATAATCCCTTTAATAACACAGAAATTAGATGGCTGTTTGTAGCTTTTACACCAATGACTTTGAAAAGCATATTCAAAATAAAAAGGCCTGAATAAATAACTAACGAGCCGACAGACTCGTGCACACTCACACACAAACTGCGACACCAATGCAGGCCTGTGTGATGCCCGATGGAGAAAAGATGAGGCTGTAGACTCACAGTTCAACGGTAGACGCGGTATGTCGATGCTCCAGCAGCGCCTCCGGTAGACGGCAGACTCCGCTCCTCGTGCACCCAGGAACAACACGCAGCAGCAGCAGCGACGCTCTCCGTCGGCAGGTGTGCTAGTACGTTTCAGTCCGACGTGCAGGCCTCCGGCTAGCTTCACTAACCACTTAGCTTTTCTCTAACGCTGTCACGCACAACTCTCGGCCGAATAAACTCCACGCCAATGAGGAAACGTGCCGTTTCGTGGAGTTACCGTAACTTTTTTCCCGTTGAGCTAATGATGCGAACCACTTTCTCCTTCCGGTTTCTCTCCTCCTTCTTCCCTTCTCTCTGACCTCTGCTCTGTACCTCAGCCAATCACTGCAGGCGACACTAACGGACTATCTGTTTACCCAATGAAACAATAGAATAAAACTTGACATTTTCATTTGTATTCTCGCGACGCTTAACTGTATACACTAAACATAATATTTATATCTTTGTTTTTAGAATGGAAACAACATATAACTTAAACAAATTTTAGCAACTTTCAGTTCCATTTCTTGAAATTTTAAAGAACATAACCGAAAGGAAAAGAAGTACCTTAACACCTTTCTATTTTATTTCTATTTCAGGGACGGTCTAGCCCTTGGAGCAATTCCTGATTGCGTCCGAACACAATCAACGTCCAGCATCAAACATTTGAAAGTAACAGCTTTTTTACACTTACAACGAGGGGTGACCCCGGATAATCGAGGGTTCGTTGACTACTTCCAATGGCTGCTTGCGTCAGGCCATGTGGCCGGCAGAGCCCTGCTCAGCAGATGATCCACGCCTCCTAGTAAACAGCACGCAAAGTATCTTGGGATACGGGAGGGCATGAAGGATAGGTGTGACATGTCCTCCTAGAACAGGTAAGAGAAGGCCAGATTTGCTGGCCGCATTTGGAGGAGCTTTGGACCTTGTCATGATGCTGTGACGTAATTGGCCTTCAAATACCCCCTCCGAAAGGTGCAGCCCCCGGATTGAGACACAGCTGGCAGTGTAGACAAAGCAGTAAGCTAGTGTGCTTCTCAGGAAAATGTTTGTGTTGTTTAGCAACATCCTAGTGTCTATCAAGTTGCAGAGCTATTTGTGTCAGTGTAGCCAACTCAATAACCAAACAAATCATAATCTGTCATTGCTTATTACTATTATAACTAATATGGCGCTTACAGAACCGTTGTATAAAAGTAATATCACACTCGAGGTTGTGGTATTGTACTTAACATCAGTACAGCATCACTCCCTCTTGTGTGATACAGGTTAATGGAACTAGAAGTAATGATAGTGCAGTATAAAATATTATCAATATGCACTGCATTGACTATATGAAGTGCACAAAAAAGTACATGTTGCACATAACCTAACAAACAAACAAAACAGTAATTGTGGATTATTTAATAATTTATTTCACATATTTTAAATATAAAGTGTCCTAAAATCAAACAAGTATTTAATTCTGTTGAGATTAGAAATTAGATCAGAGACTAGAGAGATTAGAGATCAGGAATTAGAATCAGGGTACTAAACATCCATTGTGTATGTTTTATTGTTTATTTAGGATGGCACAGTGGTCCAGTGGTTGTCAGCATGTGTCCTCTCTGGGACCTACAGGCCTGGTTAGAACATGAGGATATGCGCTTTGTAAAACTGCAGCTGTCAGTCTGACCGAACGCAATAACTGTGTCCGCTTAATGTCTTACAGAAGACCGAGTCAATCACTCAAGTTGCACCCCTGATTGCAATGAACTTTCCCACTAGAACTTCCATTCTCTGCGTTTTAATCAGCCCATTCTTCAGATGAAAAGGGGTGCGGGGAATAAAAAGAAGCCTTTCATATTCTGTTCCGAAAAGGAACTCAATTAAGAGGTCCCAAAAGGGCCCTTTAATGGCTTATGAGGAAAGCAGTGATGAAAGAGACAGAGGTTATAAATATTTCAGGTAATTTTGTTATCTATTCATCTCTTCTTCCATATCTAGTCAGCGATCTGTCTCATTATCTCACAGCCGGATTGTTTTACTTTTTTGCTCATGTTATCTGTTGTTCCACGACACACTGTGTGTTTCGACAATACGTTTTGTGCAGTCTTTTATTGACATAATTTCAATTTTTTGTGGTTACTGTAATAATTTCCAATAATTTCTTATACATAAATGTCAATTTTGCTTCTCTCCGATACCACAATCATTTAAGAATATCCACTATAACCTCTGGATTGCAGTTACATACTCATCTTGATTTCTTCTATTGTCCACTGATTTTAACAATTGGCCATAAGTGGATAAAGACACACACCTAATCAGCTTTCTGTATTTCTGTCAACTGCATGACTTGTTACATATCATGGCAGGATAGAGTGTTAACAGAAAAGGCATGATTTTACCATTATTGCATTGTCAAGGTTCTCAAACAGCACCACTGCGTAAAAGCAGCTGTGATGCTATTTAGAGAGCTGATGGTGTTTTTAATTCATCACGCACGTACTGAGCATGCAAACCATCATCACTACTGATGTTTCAATTGTCATCATCAAAGGCCAGAAAGGGAATCAGTGATCGTTAATTGCATTTACATTGAGACAATTTGTAATATGTTTCACAGAAACATGCAAAACAAAGGCTCCTGTTGTGCATGAGAGATTATGTGTTTTAATATAACATATTGTTATGAAAGAATGTAGCAAAAACAGAGCAGTGAAAATAAGCAGTAATCGAGGCCAGATATATTCTGTGTGCAAATGAATCAGAGTCACTTCCTCTTTAACTTATTGTTTGACAAAGGCAGCATTTAGACTTGTCATTTGAAATGTCTCGTGGCCTGATTAAAATCCAGCTAAGATTTAAGTCACTTTCATTTACACTTAAACAATTCTGTTTGATTCCACATGACAAATCTTTTATATAAACTTATTATAAACTTTGTTTTACCAGCTACGTGTAAATCCACCAGACCAGAAGGTGGTGACAATGTAACCAAAGCCATCTGGAAACATATTACAAATACCCACTGTAGTTCAGCAGTTTGGTTACAGTAAGAGTTTAGTTTCCATCCATTTTTCTCCAATTTATCCGGGGTCGGGTTACAGTGGCAGCAGGTAAAGCAAATTAGTACATATTCCTCCTTCCCAGCAATGTTTTCCTGCTCCTCAACAGAGATCCTGTGCCATTCCCAGGCCAGATGAGTTGAAATATATCTCCAGTGTGTTCCTCGAGGTCATGATATAGCCTAAGTGGAAGAGCTCAGGTGGAATTGACCCAGGGGGTATGAAAACGGGATGCCTGAACCACCTCAACTGGCTCTGTTCGACATAAAGTATCAGAGGCTGCACCCTAATCTCTACAATCATGCCCACAGAGGGTCACAATGAATACTGTTTGGTGAATCTCCACAGTTTATGAAAAACTCACAAAATGAATCATGCTTATGACCTGATGGTATTTGATCATGGTTTGGTGCTGGTAATGATTATGTTAGCATGTGTTGGCTTGCAAATTACACATGATTTCATTACGTTTTGATTACCAATAAACCAGTCTTTGACAAATTAAAATTTTGACCAGATAATGGCGCTAGATGAAAAGTTTTAGATCCAGTGATATTAGAATTCATCCTGAGAGGATCATCAATGTCTGCACACAATTTCAATTGTGACATCCTATCACTGAAAAACGCATATTCAGCCTCAGAGCGTAGAATAAGCTCTATAAATGCCAGTAACCAAGAATAAATGGCAGATTAGTTTCCCAAATACTTAGACTGCTGCACAGTGTGATGTCGATTCCTAAACCCTGCCGCATTTCTAAGAAGGAGGAGGCGTCTACAGGGGAAAGCTCATCCTGTTGTCACTGATCTCACTGTCCCCTCCTGGTATCACACCCTGGAGACTCTACTGAATAAGATACAACACAATAATACGACATACAAAATGAATGAGAGTGTGAACTTTTCCTAATAATGATAATGTAGTTGTGTACATTGTAGGTTGTAAGGTTCCGGGTTTTTGAAAGGTATTCATAATTCAGACGTACACATTTCCATTGTGAAATTAAAAAAAACAACAAAACAAAACTGTAATCCTCACTATCCATACTTCTGCTCCTGCAGATGAGCCTCTAGCAAACTGGTGTTTTTACTGCATTCGACATGTCAAATAAATCAGGATCTCTTTCTTTGTAAAGTTTGTTGGATTAAATATTCTTCCTTCTCTTCTTTCCGTTCACTGCATCAATCATAAAGCAAATAAATAAGCTCATGCAGAATTGTTTCCAGTCAGCCGAGGAAATAGGGACAGGCTAAAATACTCAGAGAGGATCTTTCAGGTGCATTACACTCACTGTTTTCACATTCCTAGTTTTAACAGTTTTTTTTTCTTTTTCTTTTTTTAACCAATGTTTCCAAATGGAAATGTGTATTGATAAACTGGATGACTGCTCACAAACTCCCCTAATTTGTAGTCCTGTCTTTTGTTGTCTGATTCTTTAGCTGCTTAATGTTCCATTATGTTAACTAGTCTAATTGCTAGTTTTGGCAATGTGGTGTATTGGGTAAGTGGTGCACGGAGGGTTTTTTTTTTCTTCTTTTCTCAAAAAAAAAGGAGCTTCTAATGTTGAGAAGAATGATTAAATCAAAACAATGTGCTTAAAGGGGCTTTTTTCTAAGTTGTTGTTGCCACCAAATGTGGTGTCTGTCCGGGAGAAGGTGCTGTTTCTAGGATAAAGCTTCAACCATCATTATGTAAACAAAACAAGAGGCTACAATACGCCCTCTGAGCACCGCTACATCCTCACCATGTATTCAGCACAGATTGGAGGCTCCAGAGAGTCGTTATCAGAAAGTGACAAGATGGGCCGGGGCTAGCTGGTTTGCATGCACTGGTGTTCTTGTAAGGTTTCTGTTCGACTGTTGAGCAGCTGAACAGCTGTTAATGCTAAGGTATCTGTATAGCAATAGCAAAGGGTAGAGATGAGGGAAACTGCAAACTTAGTGTGTCCAGGTTTTTCACAATGAGAAAACCTTTCATTTGATCCTTTGATCCATTGTTAACATAAATATATTTTTTTGTGCAGATTGAGACACCACGTGTAACAACTCAACGTTGCTCAGATTTTCCCAGATTTATTTAGCTTATGAAAGAAATAAAGACAAAGTACATTAATGTCCATTGCTTTTCAAAGGTCTCAGCCTTCAGAAAATAAGAAAAGAAAGTGCACACATATAACAGGAATCTGGGGTAAATCTGAACTTTTGTGAGCGTAACAGAATGCCCGTGAAAGAACCCCCTCATAATAGCTAAGACTGATTGCTCTCATAGGAGACAAAAATGCCACGCTAATTATTGGGAAAAATATGATCACTGAAGTGAGCTATTATGCTTTGGGCCCTTTTCTGAATTAGTGTGTGGCACAGGGGAAAGTGTGCTCAATCACTGTTCACAGTGCCAGGCTGCTCGGGAAGGTGAGCCGGGCTAATGGAGGACGGTTTATCACTCGACACAGGCCCAGTGATGGGTTGAGGTGAAGTAATAAGGCCAAGAAATGAATGTATACAGATAGAGAGATTGTTTCAATCTGATCACCTATTCATGTAGCATATAAATTCTCACATAGACACAAACACTAACCGGATCTTATTAAATGTAGAAGTTTCAGCTATGATGACTATGGTTTCAATTGATTGCCTGTTGATAGTATCAAGCCTTCATGTTTTGTTTTTGATTGTCGATAAGCTGCTGATAGCTTGTGAAATTTAGTACAATCCCTGGGTATCATACTATCATGCAATCCCTATTGCATGATAGCATGATATCTTATTAAACTGACTTACTTGCAAACCACTGATAGTCCATTTGATTCCTTGTTATGAAAAATTCTATATATGTTGTAGTTGCTTTAAATCAATATAAAGGTAATGCACTCATTCATGATACATAATATGTATAATGAATTATAGAATGCTTAACATATTTGTCTATTGATATGCTAATTTTTTTAGCGACACATTATTTGAGTCACACTTACAGATGGCTTTACTCCCTTACTTCTTACAGTTTCTGTCACTCTAACCTTCACTACACCGATTACAAATCGGAAAATATTTTTTCACGACAAAGTGTGAAAAGTAAAGCTTAAACTGTCGAGAGAATTTCCCTGCTGCCTTCACATGACATAAATTATGGCCATTATGTTTCTGAATGTCACACATACAATGATAAGTCACAGTTTTAAGAGCAAGCAGTTCTGGAAGTCTGATGGTGGTAGTGATGATGGGATTGGGTGGTGGTGGTGGTGGAGGTGGTGGTTATGACTATGGAACAGACACAGTACACCTCAACAGTTTGAAACTAAGTGCTTTGATTTAATGTCTGCTCCACCATCCCCCAGCCTCTGTTTGATGGATCTTTATGTCTGTCTATGCATACTATGTGACACAGAACTGTATTTACTGGTTAATAAAATCACAATGTCTTCATAAAAAATTTGGTGGGGGAAAGAGAAAGTAATCTACAAAGGCCATGGGGTGTAAAATTGGATTTTCCATAGGAGCCACAGAGAGGAACAGTTGTCGATAGAGGTGGATGCACACTAGTGTGTTTATCATTTTGCCTTTTTAATGCAGACAAAAAAAGTTCATGAAGAATAATAGTCCTATATACTTTGTAATTTGCATCCATTGTTTGGGGATCATAGTTATTGGGCCAGCATAGCACCAATACAATAACCCATTTGTCTGACTCAGCTTTTTCCTGCTATTCAAATAGGTGCATTCACTTTAAACAAATGTGGCAGATTCACCATCATGAAGCAGACCTGTCGCAAATACGTGCATTTCACAGTACATTGCCGCTACATTAAGTCAACACCTAAACACTTCTATCTGGAATCATAACATAGTAACATAGTGTTTTCCAATGAATCTAAGAATGCAGCTGGGCATTTTCAGCTAAGACCCAACCACATTAAACAGTACAACTCTCCTTGAATCTTGAAAAGTTAAAGTGGTAGTCAATTTTTTGTTACACATGCAACAATGATAGGGACATTTTTTTCTTAAATACTGTCTGAGGTGGACTGTCAAGGAAGGTAAACCATGAAAGTGCTTGGGTCCCCTCAGGACAAACAGCCTTAATGGACCCCCATATTAGCACAATTTGCAGGGACAACTACAAACCCCTTGACACTTCCCTTAACAGCTACAGCTACACAGTGCACTGCTGTTCCCTTAAAAAATTGGGGAGCGAAATGATGTAAGTTGTTCCTGTAGTATATTGCTGTTACCTGCATGTGAGACATTCAAGTAACATCTGTAAATTACAGCCATCTATCAATAGTCTGCACGTGAGGTGTTCAGGGGATATCTGTAAATTGTACTGTATATGTGTTAGTGTATGTGTGTGTGTGTGAGTGAGTGTATGTGTTTGCCTGGGGCCCCTGAGTCTGGAATTGGCACCAAATCCTATACTCTGTCTGCAGACCTGAAAGGTGGGACAAGTTTCTTGTGAAATGTGTATATTGTTGGGAGATTTTTTTGGAAAGCCCCAGGTTAACACAGGTCGAATAATGATTTAAAGCCCTCCACTGTTAAAACCCTTTTTTGTGTATGTACCTTAAGGCTCTATGAATGTGCAACCATCTGCAGTATCTACACACCATACAGACATGTAAAGAGCAAAGATAAACTCACCACCGCAGTTCAAACATGTTCTTGCACTTTTGTGCAAGTTTTTAATGGTAAACACACAGGCAGTTGTGAACAATTCACATTTATATAAAGAATACCTAAAAACTCCCTAATCTAACTTATTTTAATTTAGATATCATGTTTTCAAGGAGAAAATGTTTTTGTGTAGTATATTGTAGCATTTTCTATCAGAAAATAATACTAATAGTTCAGCTATTTATAAATCTATCTATCGGTCAATTATCACTTTATCTGTCAAAAGATACATTTGCTGCTCTCTTTGTTCTGTATTTTTACCGAAAACATACACATTTTATATGCTTAATTCAATTTGGCATTTTTAGCCACCATGGTCTGTGCTTGGTCTGCCATGTTGGTTATGACTAAAATATGTACATCTCTTAGAACAGTGACATGTATTGTCATGGATATGATGCACACACTCATGTTGCCCTCAAGATGAATTGTAATACATTTTTTGATCCCCTAACTTTTCTTCTCAATTCCTCATCAGGACATGACCATGTAGCACTAACATTACCATTTGCTTAATGTTAACTGAAACTTAACTCAGTATATTGGCATTGTCATAATACCATCATGTTGATGTTAGTATTTAGCTCAAGGCACATCAGGCTCACATAATCTTTGGCATGCGTGTACTCTTTGTCTTGGGTACAGCAGTGTATTTGTGACAAATTAGTTTAAACAAGTGTAAAATTAATGCACTGACATTTTCTAATTTATGGTAGTTTTACTCATTTTTGTGTAGGAATTGATCAATTATTAGATGAATATATTTGTGGCAATACACAGATACAGAGAGCATTTATGCAAGAGAGGCCCTGTGTGTCTCTGCAATGTTGCCGAAGCTATGATGGTGCCTAGGGCTTTGTAATAAGGTGATTAAAGATAGTCCTTGAAAGTGTGCTTCTTGTCCATTGGACACAATACAGAGTTACACGCACTACAGTTAATTGACTTGTTATTACTGAAAGTCCATCTCAGCTTTTTCACACCTCCTGTTAAAGATGTGTTCGTTTTGATCCAGTCTCTTTTCTCAAAGGTGTGCCATTTCCAGGATTGCACTTTTGCATCCACCTGCCAAAAATGAGTTGGCTACATTGTGGCACATTGTGAGTTTATAGAAAATTAGGCGCGAGGAGATAAATAGCAAGGAGGAGAAAGAGAGGAAAATGCTAAAGCCTTCTCTCTGGTCTAACTCATCAGTCATGGTGACAGTTTCCTCTGTTCTGACCCTACACCCCCAACTGGCTTCTGCTATTACGGACTGGGTCACTATGCATGGACACAGTAAAGACAGCTCATGTAATGAGGGGTATGGAGACTGTGGTCACTGCTTCCATGTCTTTTTCTTTACACACATGGCTTTTTGCTCTCATTAAATTGTAATTGCTTTGATGAAATATCACTCCCACTTTTCCCTTCAAAGTAGAAAATTCTTTTCCTTCTTTTTATTTCAAAAATGGACACAAGCGTGATCCCCTGTACAAAGGACCGAAATGTGGAGAATTAATAGGGCACGTGTAGGCAGACGGAGGTCCAGCTGCTGCAGGACCATCTGTCCAGGTGCCCTTTCTCTTGCAAACTGAATCATTTTTCAGGGCTGCTCTACACACACTATGTATAAAATAATGGCTTTGATACTGACAGAAAAGGTACATTTTGTCTATATTTAAAACCAGCATCTTAATGACTCTGTAGGTATCACCACAGAAGGAATTTACTGGCTGAGGCTTTTTCACGAAGGTCAGTAGAAAGAAAAAGATTGTCCATGGCTCTCTGCTACTCAACCAAAACCAGAAATTATATGTAAAAATAATCTCTCAAGATCTGGGCTATTTTTTCATTCTTAAAAATGTGTTATTGCATGGACTGACAGGGTCTTTTCACCATCACAAAGACCTATTCCTTCAACTGGCGGCCTAATTACCCTGTAATCTTTCTCCTTCTAGTCAGGACAAAGGATCAAACATACCCCATTAAAACAGACCTAAATGAACCATGCCTCCACTTTGGTCCCATGAACGAATGCTCTTCTGGCATGCAGTAGCAGTAATAATGCGTCCGTTTGAATCATGATGTAAATTAACACCAAGACCTGATTCAGAAATTAAGATATTTTGAGGTTAGTGGATTTCTAGTGCAAAGTTCCTCAGACAGTATCATAACACTGTCTCTCAAAAATACAATATATTTTTTTCATCTGTATTGCCATTTAAATTTCTGTCTGAGCTAAAAACATTTCACCGAAGCTCAGAAAGAACAATTTGAAGCAGGAAGACACCATGGCGATGAGGGCTCTGACCTGATCCTCCACTGGTCAAATACTCTTGTGAACATAGTGCACAGTGAATAGGATTTTCTCTTCTATTCTTGAAGGCTTTATTACTTCCTATGTGTTCACATTGATTGCTAAAAGGAGTGGGAGCATGCTTAACGGCCTTTATTATTATTGCAGCCAGACAATATAGGGGCATATTTCTACTTTATTCAGCTGTACAGAACTTTTCAACCATTTCTCCTTTTGTGGGATCACCACATTTGAGCGGTGAAATATTCTCATTGGTAGCTCCACAGTATTGAGAGAAACCATATCTTTGCTGATGTTTGCAAAGCCTGAGCCATACACTTTGACATACAGAGTTCAGTGCACTGTGTTGACACTGTGTTTATGGACCGTAATAAAACATTAATGTCTTTGTCAGCCATTTCTTTTGTCACCGAAATCGGGAGCTATGCTAAAACAATACTGCAGCAGCCCTTGTCATGCTTAGTTGTTTAGCCTGGAAAGAATTCAGCTAACACCGCAAGAAGGTTATTTATCTTGGCTAGCCACTGCCCCGGGCTGGAAACGGCAAAGCACTTAATAGCAAACAAGTGACATCTTTTTTCAAATGATTCAACAGTCATCTAAAAACAGAGCTGACCAGTGGCCTGTGGCTATTGTTAGTGTCGAGTGTGACTTATAGCATTATGTCACTGCACCCGCAGAGGGGCAAATACAGGCTTAGCATAAATTAAAGCCTCCAAAAATAACAATGTTGAACTTCTTGAAAAACAAAGCAGGCCAACCGAGGCAAGCTATGTCGACGATGAACCCTGTAGGAAGTGATCTATTTTCATTCCCCATGCAGATAGAAGTGACCTGATCAATTCTAACCACCAGAACGGGGTGCAGCACAGCATCGTTTTAAATAAGAAAAAATTAATGAGTTTAAATTTTATCCTTTAATGGCCTCCTCTGTAATTATAAGTACTTCAAATGTTTGATTTAATATGTATTATTATAAATGAAACCTGAAGCACAATACTAATTACATATCAACTTAATATACTATATTAACATGCATTTGCTAAGAACTTTGGTCAAATAAAGTATGTGTATTCTTATGTGTGTGTGTGTGTGTGTCTGTGTGCACATGACTAACTGTGCTATACTTAATTAATGACTTTCCTCTTTCTATGCATTTTAAGACTGTAGAATATTGCAGTATGGTGAAAAATTAAACAGGATCTTCCTGGCCAGTTGGTCCAGTGCCTGCTGATACAATCTGCCATTGGGAAGGGGAGCAGCCCATGACCCACTTTATGTTTTAGAACCTCAGTGTCATCCAACATAACATAGAGACTGTGATCTCTAACTGAAGGAATAACACTGGTCCTCATGCAGAGAGATATGCAAACCTACTTAATTTTTTAACAGAGATTTGTACATGTCAATTTTATGTTGTCGTGTGTGTTGAGGTCCTACTCAACCAATGGACAGAGCTGTAGTGTTGTAAAGAATAGTAAAAAAAAAAGACAGTTATTGTGAAAAGCTTGAGTTTTTTTTTTTGTCTTAAACAAGTATTGTATAAAACCATCTTAGGAGAATCGAGCTAATTATAGCCTGGTTTAAGTAATCAAGATAAGTTTCAATGTTTAAATAAAAGACTCAAGCCTTAAATTCTCAAAGATGAGGAATTACAGATAAATCAAAATGGAACCAATCAGAACATTCATGCTACTACAAAAATGCTCCTATACAAGCATTTTTATAGTTGAATTTATTCACAAAAAAGAGTTGCAAGATAAACATGAGAGGTTGCAAGATGATTAAGAGACAAATCAAAGCATTCACTAAGTACTCTCAGCTCCTGAAGTTACCAGTTGAAAGAAATTGATTGAGTGATTTTGAATTTTTTTTTTTATTTTAAAAACATATATCTGAAGCAGTACGCTTTGCAAATGTTCAGACTGACAGAAACATCCAACTGTAAGGCGACTGCCAGATGAATGGTCCGTGACTCCACATCAGCTGACAGTAACATTCACAGATCATAGGTGCAAAAAGTTTAAGAGCAGAGGCGGGCCCTCACATGAACCCAGTGAAAAGTGTCCTGAAGCTCTTCCAACACAATAGTCACTCTTATCCTGCACCAAACCACCTCGTAGCTCCTGTAAAGGATACTCAATATTCTTGGCAAAGGCTCATGAAGACAGATTTTTGTTGAAGCCAGTTTAAATCCAAAGGCCTCCGCAGTAGTGATAAGAGACCTCCTGTCACAGCAAGGTAGGCCACTGAGTGAGTTCACACAGTCCTACTGAGGGAATTATGCATAGAGGCCTGGAGAGACTGGGTCCAAAAAAGATCTATGCATGTTTCTGACTTACACTGTAGCAATCTGCAATTCTATCTTATCTGATTGTCAGAGTTAATTTTTTATGATCATGTTTTACGTGTATTCATCCACATTTATCCTTCTATTGAGTGTAAGAACCTGTCAGGGATGTTTGGGAGGGTCTGAATATTGACTTTATTGTAGAGGTGAACAGGCAAACCAAATGGTGCAGTGGGTAAGTGGAACGATTCTGTATGTGCGTTTTAATGCAGGAATCAAATGAGTATAAGGTTCAAATTATGGGAGGGGTTGGCTAGGGTTTGACCCCTCTGATTCAGGGTTAGGGTTGGAGCCCCTCAAAAGCAGTAAACAGTTTGCAGTTGTTGAGACATTTTGTAAACATTAGGCTAAAATCTATTTCCAGCATTCCTGCCTGGAAGAAACTTGTAATACATTTTCAGACCCCTTAAGTGGACCATATAATACATAACATTATAGTTTAACATTATTGTAATTTCTAACTAGCTAACATAATCAAGACTGATAGCTAACCAATAGCATTTTCATTTGCATTGCTGCCTTGTTATTAAATATAAAATGTCATAAAATGTCACATCTAATTTGAAACACTGGTGCTCATTCATGAGCAGAGAGATAATAGAGGAACAATAGAGGTGTTTTTATTTATGCATTATAGAGTTTGACTATTCATTTCAACAGTCTGTGTTCATGGTGGTTTACTCTTTTTTTCCTTTCTGATATTAGCTTTGAGTTTTACCTCTTAGGTAATTGAACAATAATAATATACATACTGTATGTGCTGAAGGTTGAGTAAGCGCAGGTGGAAAGTAATTAAGTACATGTTTTGTACTCTCTACTCCACTACATTTATCATTTATTTTTGTCAGTGGGTCAGCACTGTCTCATGCCTCAGCCTTGGCCCTTGTTGTTTCTGAATGTGAATAAGTTAAAGGTCACCACTTTAAATGTAAAAAAAGAAGTATATACTCTGTAGTGAGTTTTGGCAGAACCCAAACAGCTTGTTTTACTTTAGAATAAAATATCCTGATTAACTGCTATGAGATTTGGTGTGGCTACTCTGTGACTCCTCTTATTCTTTGTCCTTAGTGGAGGTTCTTTAGAGGGCTCGTACCAGGCTCAGGGTGGCAAACCATGCGTAGTTCTAATTTCATCCAGTGCAACACTGTGCGCAGTCAATTTGGCAATTTGTTAGACCGAGGTGCATCGAGATGGGTGTGGCAGTGCAGTAGGGGGAGGTGTTGACAGATTCAGCTTGGCGCAGTGACAGTTTCATGCCAAAAGGCTGTGCCGACAGTGCATCAACAGTGAAAGCTCGCCGACTCCAACCTGGTCTACTTCAGGTGCAGGGAGAGCGCAGCTGGTCAAGAGGTAATTTGGCTGATCAGTGCACAGTGCGTTTATATATATATATGATTATCTGCGACGATTAGTCGACTAATGGCCCTAGATGTCGACTATTTGTCGACCATCAAAATCTTTGGTCGGGGGCAGCCCTAGCCCTGAGTAACAGTGCGTTCAGTGAATGGGACACTGAACATGCACTGTTCCCTCGCAATGAGAGTCTTTCCACTGCTGACCTGCATGCTCACTGCTGAGCTCAACTGAACCGAAAAAAGAATAAAACAGTTCAGGAAGTGATACCAGTCAGTTCGTTCACTCAAACAATTGGTTCTTTTGAACAAAACGTTTGCGAACAATATAACACTAGTGGAGGTGTAAAGGTCTTTCAGCACTTTGGTCAAACCAGCTTGAAAATAAATAGATGATTGCTGTTTGCTTGACCTTTTCTCAAGTGCATCCATGAGGTCAAAGGTTACACTTTTGCATAAGAAATATTATAAACTAATGGCAGGTTGTCAGTAAATATATTGAGTATATACAGTAGAGTACTACATGGATGTTGTATTTTTGTAGGCCAACCTAAAATTTAGCATCGACCTGTTTCCATTGACAGATGGCCAATTGGGTTTTTCCATTGGCTTTGGGATCACTGCAGAAATTTCTATATATACAGAGAGGATGCACACCTTGGGCAAATTCTGATCTTTAGATAAGTAAAAACTGTGAACTATACATTATGTAAACTGTACCACAATCTAAAAAGCAGATGTTTTAGATGCATTGTTTACTGAGTGTATTGAACATAGTTTGTTTATAATCTCAAGGTGTCCCCTAAAAACCAATAAGAATGTCAGAATTACTGGTATATCTTTTGCTAATTGTGCTAAATGTGCAATTGTTTCTTAATGAAATCCCTGATTGGGACCAACAAATTTTACACAGCTGATGTTGATCTACTGGTATTTAAATGGAAAATTTAAGTCAAATGATTGAGAAAAAACAGAAAATAAAATCAAAAATCTGAAAACTAAGAGATAAGTATTGCCTTATGTGTCAATCTGATTGATGTTGCTTTAACATCTGCACTCACTTGTCATTACTTTTTATGTGAGGGTAAGCACTGAGGCCACTGTTGACCCCTGGTGCTCAGGTCTACTGTTCACACATGCTTTATTGCACAGAGCTGCCATTACAATTTATGTTGTCAATTTACACCATGATCATAAACAACTCTGAACTCCCAGTCTCCATCAAGAAAACTACCTAGACAACTCACTCCCCCATGCAGTTACAAAAATATTAGGGCTTCCAACTGATAAAAATATTTAATCTGTGTTTATCACGAGTTCAGAGTTCATAAATTAACCACATGATTTTAATCTGTTCAAAATGTACTTTAAAGGGACATTTTTCAACTGTTTTATAATGGACAAATATGCGTGCTTTATGGCAAAAGCTATACATATGACAAAAATTGTCCAGAAACCCCCAAAGGCCTCATTTTATTTGGCAATTAAAATGTGCTCAAATAAAAACATGACAATGTCATCCAAGTGGTAACTGTTAGCAAAGATGGTTTAGCTTTTCACTGCAAGCTGATACATGCATTCATTAAGCCCAAGTGGATGCTAAAATCATCATGAGTCAATTCTACTGTGAAACAAACATAGGAGAACTGTGAGCATCCCCATCCATGAGCATCCTCATCCATGCAGCAAAAAGACAGAACACCTGCAGTACACTAACATTAATATAACTTAAGGCTGTCAATATTGTGATTGTTGGCTTGTTTTCAAGACAGCTTACTTCATTCACTGAAATAGCAAAGGGGATGGAAACAGTTCCACTGAGGCTCAGCTGACTTTTCATGCACCACCAACACGTCAACCTGCCTTGGAGTAGTTTATGCCGATCACATACCCACTCTTCCTCTGACTCGCTGTGGACAAAACAAATGGTGAAAATGTGCAACACCCTCTGTGGACACAAAATCTGATAGGTCACAGATCTCATTGTAACATCAGCAATTGACTCAAACTATGCGTGAGGCTAAAGGACAACAGAACATGAATTAATCACAGATCAAAAAAATAAACACTTTTTTTTTAAATGCATTAAATGGCTATAAAAATGAATTTGAATTGACACATTATTATTTACATTAACTTTGACAGCCCTAAACATATATGTTCCAATGGATCATCAAGACAGCAACTTATGTAGTGTGTATTTTCTAAGATGCAATGAAAGTCCTATTTACAACAAACTAGACTGTAGTAGACGACCCCCCTCCCCCCACCCCCCTGTCAGGATGGACTCCGACAGCTTGGCTGGTGGTGTCACTGATTTACACTCTTGTTGAGGGATGTGAGCAGAGTGCATTTTACCAACAGTTCTGAATCACAGGGGCTTTTCATGTGTTCCTTTCATCTTTGCTGCAGAGCAAAATGTATTCCATTAGATTACCACAATTTCCATTTGATTACCATTAAATCACTGTGCAGTCTATTGCAGTCTTTTTAAACAGAGTCTATAGGGTATGGGTAGTGTAGTTGGAAGCTTTGTATGTTTAAACAACACAAAATCTGTTGTGCTCAGAATGAATACACTCACCTCAGCTATTTATGAGATTAAAAAAGGAAAACATTTGCCGCTCACATACAGGCAAACACGCACACAATAAAAACAGAATGAAAAATACAAGAAAGTATTGCCAGTCGATGATAATAACACTAAGGTTTAACAGAAGTTGGAGGACATCTAACTTCTGTTAAACCTTAGTATTATTATCATCGTCTTTAATGGGCCTTTTACTTGTTCAGGACAAAAACTATGACCCAGTTCTCACAATAACTCAACATATTAAACACTTCAGAATTTTAGATACTGTATGTAGACAAATTAAAACTTTAATGTTAATATAATTTCCACCTAGACCCAAATAGTAGTGGCATTATAAATATTTGGCTAAATTAGGGAAAACATGAGAAAAATGATGGCGTCTTTTTACCTGATAACTTGATTATAGAACCAGAAGCTGTCACTTCTAACACATTTAGTTTGTTGCTACAGGATGGTGACAAAAGTTGTGTCTTCAGTAAATGGGCAAATATTACATAACCTCCTTTTCTGAATTACTTCATTACTTTTGTTCACTCCTTACAGACTCTTACCTTAATGTCTGTGCATTTTAAAAAATAGATTATGTGGTAAAGTTTTGTATGTCTTGCTTACCTATATTTTACTTTTGAATCATTTTACATGTAAAGACAAAATGTGTTATCATTTGATACAAAGCTGTCTGCATTTTCTCCTGCAGCCAGTACTTTTATGTTGAGCTCTGACTGCATTTCAAATTACAAATCACCAAATGCATGAACAGGAACTTTGCCACTAGATGTAGCTGAAGTACTCAGGTACCAACAACAGAGCTCAGGAAATATTCTTCCTTTGATGCAGGCTTGCAGATCTTTTTGTGCTATTCTTTTACAATAACACTGTAAAATGATAAAAAAGAAACAAACAAACAAAAAAACAGAGTATAATTCTCTATCTGAAATAGACAATGATAGAAAAACACTGACAGCTGCAGAAGCAGTGTCAGATGTGCTTCACATGTAAAGGCTACCTGTGTCTATTTCCCAACACCAGTCCCTTTGAGAGACATGGCTGCTTTTTCATTCCATAGCATCACTCAAATATCCATCCACTTCTTTTTCTGTTAAGTTATCTAAGAAATTGAATAAATACACTATATTGTGTGGTAAAGTATTCCTCTGTTGAAGATTCAACTACAACACGTGTGAGTCCTTTCAGATTGATGTCTATTGTGATGATTCTGAATGTCACAAGCTGTTGGGTTTTTGTTCCCAACAGTGATTCCTCTGTAAATAAACCTGATAGACATGGGTCCTATAAGCAGTATAACTTTAGGCAGTGTGTACTTCCTCTAACATGACTTCCTTTCCCGCCCTGTGGCTCTCTCTCTCAGTCCTATGTTACGTCTGCATTATTCACTCTCCGCCAGATTGCAAAAAGACAGCGGGGGTGGGGGCTGGAGGTTAGCGCACTGATTATGCCATCTTTTCTTCCTTTCAAATCACCAGATTCTGCTCTCCGAATGTAACAATCACCATGAGGGTGAGATAGAGACGCCGACATTTGACCTGATTTTGCACAGATCCATGACCGTTAGCTTGGCGCCTGTTTTTTACGCACTGCGTGTAACTTAAAGTGACACTTGCCTGAAGCTCCCTTGGAGGCGCAAAGCTAGGTTGGTGCTCTGAAACCACATATGACAAGCAGGGGAAGGGAGCAAGAGAGGGCGCCTGCCAGGGGAAGGGGTGTTTGTCAGAGTTCGCATGGAAAGGCGGGTGGAAAAAAAAACAAAAAAAAAAAAACTCTGAGGGAAATAAAAATAAGTCTCACTCTAATTTGCTGTCTTGCTTTTCCTGAAAGCTGGTTTGTTTGACTCTGTGCCTCTCTTGTGCTGGTTTCTCACCTCGATGATGTCCTTGGATTAACTCCTTCAGAGTAAGTGGCACTGCAGTGAGAAAACACTCTGAGAGGAAAGGGAGAGGACTGTGGAGGTGAAGTAAGGTCACTCCCAGGTTGCTGCAGATGTGTTATGGCTTCCTTCAACTGACGGACCTCTTCGTATGACGAGCAGCACCCAACCAGACAAAATGTCAATAAATGGACTGACTGGCTTTTGTGTGTGGTTTAAGTTTTTCAGACTGACTGAGTCTTTGTCTTGTCTTGTTACAGTTGAATCCCCCCACCATCCACAATCCCCAGCCCCCCCACTCCACCTCACCCCAATTGTCCACTCATAGCATAGAAACTGTATCTAGGGACAGCAGGCTTCACAAGCTTTGAACTTCTCTACATTTTTAAGTGGGTTTTTATGAGGGACCCATAAGTGGCACTGTGTATTAAGAGTTGCAGTCTGCTGCAGTCGTTCACTATTAAGCTGCTTAGGGTTACATCCCACAGTAATAACCTTGCAAGACATAGAGCATGCCATACTTTGTGGGGTTAACTCTGCAACTTCACAAAAGGGGGTAGTGTTAAAATAAAATGCCTTGCACACTCACTCTGTTGCATGGGAAACACTGTGAGACTGTGCCTTGTACAAAATATCAGAGTTTAGGCTGAGCTCAGCTCTGTCGAGTTCTTTGCTGAGTTTGGGGAAAGATCTAACTTATAGTTACATTTGTCATACAAAATGATTAGTCTCCCCCCTAAAGGCCTCATAATAAATCATAGATCTAACCTCTATTGGTTGTCAAAGTGTAACCTTTATATTTCACCTCATCATACTTAAAGACGAACTATGCAAGATTTTAACCTTAATTGAACAGCGTCAGAGTAATTGTGATGGTTAAATGACTTGCTAAGGGGAACAATGGAGGCTCTCTGTCTTCCCCTGAGGATCTCTTGGCCGAAAACCAACCTTACAAGATCAGCGCCTCTGCCCGGTGTCCCAGATCTTGTCTCACGAGAAACAAGGACTGCTTTACAGCACTACGAGACCAACACACCCAGTACTCCGTAATCTCTTGTTAACGTTCTTCAGCTCGGTTAGACATCGCTTCACTGATTGCATTTGTTTTCAATGAACCCGGCAGGAAGGCAAAGTTTTTACAACAGTGAAAATATGCACTCTGAAACTGTAGGTGGAGCTCTGTAGAGGAAAAAAGCGACCAAAACTATGAAAATGTGACCGACTAGCATAGTTCCCTTTTAAAATGCAAACTAGGTAGCTGCTGCAACAGTTTTTTTTAAACCACTTAGAAGTTTTGAAAAACATGTAGTGAATTCAGCATCAAACTTCTTTTCTTTCTTATTCAACAAGGCCTGACTCCAGAGGTGAAGAGCAATACCAAAGTTAACCCTTCACTTTCATGTCTTTTCGTCTTCTGATGTTAGCATGCACACCAGCATGCCACAACATATAACATCTACTTTACTTCACAAGCAGGTTTCCAGAATGTTTTTTTTTTTGTTTGTTTGTTTTGTTTTGCTACTTTTGCTTCATCAGTCCATGAAGGTCTGTTCACGTTACCATATATTCGGCCACTGTGAGCTATGACCTCTCGGACCAAAACATCAGTTTCCTCCTGGGAGAAGTTTGGCCGTCTGACGCTGCTGTTGTCTCCTTTGTTCATGGCGAAATGACAAAACTTGCAGTACGCCTCGCCGCAGCCGATTTAAGGGCGTGAAGAGGAGCTCATTTGATTGGTGAAGATCTGAGTCGGCCGTGTTAATCGCACTCCACGCCTTCTCTCCTCCCTCTTTCCCACTTGCACTAGTAGGAGGGACGGAGGTGGGAAAGAGGAGTACCTGTGCCAGGGTGAGCGGCCTGCCAAACTTGCAAAAGGCGCGTGGACACACCCCTTTGGCATGGCGCACCTGCACTGCGCTTCGCTTGCACCTGGTCTGCAAAACTAGAGCCCTTTATCTTGTAGATGCAATGATGGTCAAAATCAAGCCACAATCACCACTTGGCAGCAAACTAAGTTTTGCAGTAGATAAAACTTTCAAATAGCCTCTTCAACAGTGGATTAGGAGGTGCATACATGTTTTCCCCATAGACAGTGTTATGTGAAAAACAGTTGCAGCTCAGATCAATATGAGATATATATAGATAGAGATGGTCATGTGAATGAATTCAACAACGATTGCATGGCACTTCCATGTGACCATTAGTGCAGGACAGTGGTGGCTGAAGCCCACTGATGCTGCAGTAATACGACCCATCCACTATGCCAAACAAGATTTCTAAGATGGAAAGGAATATTGGTGGCCATTACATAAACTTGTAGGATGGTTACATAATCTGACTCCTGGTCTGGAACAACTCGATCATGGTGCACAGGAGATCTGACTGTGGCACACACACATGCATTGCTGTTATGTTTATAGCATCCGTTCAGCTGAGCTTATAAGATGTCAGGGTGAGCGGCAGTACCACAGCTAGAAATATGCAGTTTCACTTCAGTGACTCAGAATTGTAGGCATCAGTAATTAAATGTTGCAGACTGACATGATGAATGGCAGGTGGATAATAAAATACACAGATCACAAAAGTTTTTTGTTTTTTTTCTGCTGCAACACTAATATTTGAGAGGGTGGCATAATTGAATAAATGAATCTACACACCTTACAGACATTAAAAACTACAGTAATTACTGCAGTTAATCATCATTTGGGAGGGCTTTACATGGTTCAGTAGGTGTTGAGCGTGCAAGAGCAATGATGAGTATTGTACGCGACTGAACTCTTCTCCACACACACACGCGTGCGCGCATGGACGCACACACACAGCCAACCACATCTAGAAGCAAGAAATTTATCTCTTTCAAGTGTGTTCCTATGCAGCAAGGAACACATGAAGGCCAGCATGGCTTACTGACCCACAAGGACAACAAGGTGGGTAGATCTTGATTGTTTTTCCTTTTATGCCACTGCCTGGATCATTTGTCAAGCTCATATCATTAGCTAACAGGACATATAGGCTCTGCTTATATGAGTGTGTGTGTGGTTCAGCTGCTGCCTCTATGTATTATTCACAGAGGCAACGTGTCTAACTCCACCTTTTCTGTACCTAACTTTGTCGTATCAACTAGACGTACTGTTTCAAGACCCTCCTCCTCCTGATTAGACCTGCCTGTGTGTCAGCCTTGAAGATGTCTTTAAGTAAGAGCTCTCTGTCTGAGTGAGTGACAGCACAGTGAAGCAGAGAAAAACGTCCCTTTTAACCCTGTCCTGAAGAGCCTTTTCCATCAAAAGGCCTCTGACCTCACACAAAGAGAATGTCATGCAACTAGAGTAATTCAGTTAAGGTTAGAAATTCTTTTATAAGCTTAAGTATTTGTGTTACTAATCTGTATCACATTTGCTGCTCTACATATTATACCCGTCCCCTGGGGTAGAGCAACAGATGTGTGTGAGACTAAGAAGATGGAGAGATACAACTGAAAACTATACCGAAAA
>OMNW01019682.1:11980-24461 GCA_900303245.1 Selene dorsalis | reverse complement strand
CCCCCCCCCCCATAAAAAAAAAAAAAAAAAAAAAATTGAAATAGTCTTTCAAGAAGTGATTTGTGTTTGTGCGACTGTTATTGTTCTTTGGTGTCAGGTAATGTTGGCCATACTTCATCCTTTCATCCAAAGATGAAAGCAAAGAATTGGAATTCAGCAGCCGAACAGCCAGTGCATGTACCTCGCCCACAGAAATGACAGCATGCAGAATTTCTCTTAGCAGTGGACTGATATTAAATCTTTGGCTGATAGAGTTGCTGTCATTATGTGTTTCCATTCCATTACTAATGATGACACTTTATGTCTGAAGAGAAAGCACGAAAAGGAAAGTGTGCTCAAATTTTTTGGATTTCCACTCACATTTTCTCATTTGCTACATCATAATTTGCATCAAAGATCAATCATTTGGATGGAAACTCAGCTAATGGCACCGTGTGTGCTTGAACGACCGAGTCATTTTGTCTGTTAAAAACTGAGTGAGTGAGAAAATTAGACAGTCGGTAAACAATGTGTTGCGTAAAAAAAAAAAAAAGTGCTTAAAGTGAATTTTCTTTTCTTTTTGAAATACCTTTTAGAAAACTGCATTAATAGGCCAATTAATCTATGATATTGCAAAAATGTGTATTTTAAAACCCACAAGCGCTACATACTGTGTACTGTGTACAGTGATATTATGCACAGTGAGCAGGACATCATTATAGGATCAATTTGACATATCTCATATTAAACATAAAGCAAGCACACAACCACGAGCCAATTAGCTTCACTGAGCTTCAAGTCCAGTTCTGTGCAGTGGTAACGAAATCATTTTACCTGCAAATGTAAAGGCAACAAATTAAATATGTGATATCTTCTTTGTTTAGTCTGTACAAAAACTGAAGTGTAATGAGACCTTCCTGTTTTATGGAGGTTATGCATTCAGAATCAACAAAAGAAAGAAACATCTGAAAAATAAACGTTGAAGTTTTACACATAGTTTTTTTGTTCCAATTAATCAAATAAATAAAGGTAAAAAAAAAAAAGAGCTTTACAGTACAAAATCCAGTAGTACAGATAAAGCTGTGCTGCTCTCTCCGGTCTTTATGTTAAGCTAAGCTAACTGGCTGCAGCTTTGAAAGGTGACAATGCTTTCAATCTTCTCGTCTAACTCTCCTTGCCAATGAAATTATTATGTGTCTTTCTGAAGTATTCCTTTGGTTTTGTGCAAAAACGTATGCAAGCTAATGGCAAATCTGTTGACTGAGGAACTAAAGAACCTCACAGCTTCCTTATTTATGTGCAGTGACACATCCAATGTGACAGGGCTCTGGAGTCCTTCTGTGTGTGTGTGTGTGTACATGTCACTGTGTTTCTGTGTGTGTACTTTCTCACCCTCACACAGCTTCCCAGGTTGAGGTGTCTCAGCTCTATGCAGAAAGTCAGGATGCTCAGAATAGCTGTTTGCTAGTGAAACAAAGAGAAAGGAAAGACACAGAGTTACTCACCCACAGCAGACTTTCAAAAAGTGTCATTCGTGTCACTTGTAATATGGTTATATTTAAGAATGCAGAGCCTAGTAATGAGGGCATCACAAAAAAGTCAGGAGCGACGAAGGAAAGAGAAATTGAAACTACACAACGACTGCTGTTTTGGAGCAACATGTACAACAACAAACTAAACCCCCCACATCTTATCCAAGTGTAAATCTAGACATTAAATGAACAACATGCACTTGAATAACAGTAACAGGTCCAGTCAAAAGTCCAAAGTTCCTCCTAAGTGATTTCCTGTCTGCTGCGTGGGAACACCCAGGTAACACTTACTGTATTTAAGGGAATTTAATATTTCACAAACAGATTCTTTTCCTTTACTTCTCCTCACAGAGTCAGCACAGTGAGGACAGAGACTTCTCCAGTGGCACTGCAGCTAGGATGGAGATATGGGAATTCAACACTGCAATTGCCAACACATGAACCTCGGTGGCAGGGGAAAGTGTCAGACATGAAAGGGAAAGCCTCTTGTGTGTGTGTTTGGTGTGTGTACTCGAGTCTGTCGCTGGCATCTTTACAAACACCTCTCTGCAGCGAGCTAGCCATTTAATTAGAACAGTGACAGGGTAATGACAGCTGAGATGTCAGGGCTTCAAACAGACACACAGCTCGCTCTGTCTGCCTGGGTATAAACAACTTGCAGCATGTTGCCTGGCTCCGCTGCAGAAACTCTACACTGCCTCCAGCCCACAACGCCGCTCTGAAACATGACAAACACTGGAGAAACGCTGAGGTGTAACACCGACGCACAAGACAGTGGTTTTTACACGTCAGACAGGCCTGAACCCGAACACACGCAGGACGTGTCTCTGAGACCCCCTGAGCTCAGGGTTGACTCAGTTCATCTTAAAACATAACAACAGAGAATCAGCAACACAAAAACATGTAGCGTCAAATAAACAGCCTGTGGAGATCATCAGTCCTAAAGCATGAAAGGGCTTCTGAATGGGTGATTAAGCTGAAGTAAAAAAAAAAGAAAAGAAAAGACAGGCCACCAAATGGGTCAGTTATTGCCAAAATACTTTTTAGATATTCCTGTTAAAATGCCATTTGCTACTGCTATTATCTTTTTTCTCTTCTTTATTTTAGTCTTTATTGAAATGTGTTTTGTTATTGTATTTTTGTACCTTTAACTATGTAAGAGCTTGCAGTTGCAACTGAGATATCTAATACTAACTAGTGTCGGACAGGTACACTGTTGACTGTACCCACCTCTATCTTGGTCCGGTAGAGCACGAGCCTGCGGAGTCGGGTTAGTTTAGAGATGTGAGTGAAGGCCTGCGAGTGGAGACGGTCACAGGAGGAAAGGTTGAGCTCTTGTAGCTCTGGACAAGTCTGGGAGATGACCTCCAGACAGGCCTCATTCAGGAAGTGGCAGCATGAAAGCTCCAGACAGACCAAACTGAGCCCACAAGCCTTCATGAAGCTAGGGGGGAAGAAAGGGGCAGAAATGAGTGGAAGTAGAGAAACAGAAAATAAATCAATCCCACATGAGGAACCTCCTACTCTTTCCATTCATATTTCAGACAATAATAAGTTTTCAAGATGTTGTATTTTATTTATATTATGAATGACAGAGGAAAGTTTCTTTTGTCTCAGCATGTTCCTCTCTCAAAACAACTGCTTATGCTTGGAAATATTTGCTAGTTTTCCAAGGTCATTGCCATTTTTCTGGCACTTGTGGGCTGCTGACAGTCTGACCTGCTGAAGCCGGTCAGGGTGAGCGCTCCGCGGTTGCCGGTCCAGGACAGGTTGAGCCTCTGGAGGAGAGTGCAGCGGCTCTGCAGGTGTCCTAGGGAGGCGTCACTCAGCCGGGCCCAGTAGGGCTGCAGACTCAGCTGGGTGTACTGCAGCGGGTCGCAGCAGTGCTGGTGCAGCAGCTTACAGCTCTGGGCCAGACGGCAGAGGTCTGGCAGGGTCAGGTGGCTCAGTATCAGCTGGATGAGCTGTGGACGGAGGATGGGGAGAGAGGTTAGGAGGGGAGAGGAGAAAGAAGAGGGTAAGATATGGGGGGGAAAGGGTGAAAGGCAACGCAAAGAAATGAGGGAGACAAAAGATGTGAGTGCACTGCAGAAAGTAAAGTACAACAAAACATTAAAGAGTGGTGGAACAGAGAACAACAGAGCGGAGAAGAGAATGTTAATTGTGCCCCGTCTGTCAAGCAGATCTAAATAATGGTTATCCAGGACACAAAGCATTGATAGCAGGATCAGTGGCGAGGTGAGCCGGCGTGTTTTGCACTTTGTTCATGTGCCTCTCAAATTGAAAGAATGACTGTGCTCGTGTGAGTGTGTGTTGCAGTGAATTAACAATACACAGTGTTCAAGCGGGTATCAGCTGACAGATAATAGCTATATTGTGTTTCTGAAACAAACACACGCCGGTTGTGAAGACTGCTGTTAATGGCAGCGGTTTGGAGAGGAGATAAGAGAATGAGTATCAAGCTCGCCTCAGACGACATGATACATCTGTTTGGCATGAAAATGACTGTGTCCGTGAGTGCATATGAGATCAGGGGTGCAGCCGGTCCAAGCCACAATGTTCACGTGATTGTGTGGAAGACTGTTAACTGAAGTGTGTGTGCCCATCTGTGTGTATGTCTATGTTCATACAGGGTACACGTGAAGATTTTTCTACTTCTAGATGCAAATGATTTTAGAATTCATCATAATCTGCTGTGAATTAATAACAAAGATAAATATAATATTAAGTATAGTGTGATGCACTTTTAATTGTTTTAGTAATAATTCTAATGATGTGGGGGGAATAAGGAGATGAATTGGAGCTAAACTGATTTTCCTGTTTCATGTTTTTCCCAGTTTTTGTCTACATGTTACATCGGACTAAACATGTCGAGGGTCTACAGTGCTCTGTGAGATGAATGTGCATATGGATATTAACATTAAAGCACCAACTTCAGCACAGCTATGAAGTGGTAGGTGAAAATAAAGTTATTTGGCCTGACAATCGATTTGTTTTGCAGTCATTTAATAAAAGAACAATACAATACTTTTCTCTTTTATACAATTAAAGAATAAATTGAACAAAGAAAATAAGACATGTGATGACCTCACCTTGGACTCACAGAATGTATCATAGCTACTGTTTTCTTTGATTTCCATCAGATAAAAATGTGATTGATTAACACTGACAGTGACCATTAGTTCAGCCTGAGACAGGAAATCTGTTTCAGACGTTTGTTGTTATTCCCACTGGGGTCATTATGTTTCCCCTCTAAATTCTTAAATCAATAAGTATCCAAACATCTGCTTTTTTATTTATTTACTGAAACTGGCAGTCACACACATATTACATGTGTCTTGTGGGATCTTCATATTGTTCATACTTGAAACATTTAAATTAAGTTTAATATTTTGTTAAGTGGCATTTGGTACCAACGTTCAAGATGTGCAGCAAAATCTGTGTCTGTTCTTCATCACGCTGGTCTGTAATTACCTCATAGGGCAGCTTGTCAAAGTAGCCGTTTCCTGTCCTCTGCTGTTTGCCATCTCCTCCTTGCCTGAAGGGACCGCCCACATCAGACAGCTCCTCCTCGCTGTCACTCAGGTCACTAATGTCAATGACGGGCATCTTATAGAGGGCCAGCATAGGTCTCTCTTTCACACCACGGAGAATGACAGCGTCCAGCTCGGTGTAGTAGTCCAGCAAAGAGCTGTTGACCTCCAGTCGCAGCAGGTTGGTGGGGAAGCTGATGTGCTTGATGTTTGGGGAAAACTGCCGTGCCTGGGGTGTCAGCACCTTGGTGGGCTCCCCTGACCACAACACCTCCCATCTGGACAGGAGAAAGTATACAAGAGTTGTACTGTAAAAACTACAACAGCAATCTTCAAGCTGGCCAGCTGGGATCTACGAAACCAGAGGGCTTAAATCTTAGAGGGGGTGAATGGTGAGAGAAAGCAGGTTTCTCATGAAGGATATTAAGTGGGCACCTTTGATCACCAATTTTTTTTTTACCCTCTGGAAATAGGCCCATAACTCTGTTGATTTGTGGGCAGCACTCTACCTGCAGTACAGCGCGCAGCATCCATCAGACCTACAGTCATTTTTATAGTTGAACAATGGCACTCTAGTGCTTTTCATGACTTACAACACCTGACCACTTTCATAATCCATCAGGACAATATGCCCTAACTTTCATCTCGCATTTCATCTTTAGCTGGCTCAGTGTTTCTCAGCTTGTTTTTTATGCTTCATGTACAGAAACCATAACACACAGACAAAACATAGTGTTAATAGTATGCCTCCTTCACAAATTCAGACATTGCTTGTCAAAAAAAAAAAAAAAAAAAAGCAAATGACCTGTGAAATTGACAGGCAGAGATGGGCTCCTGCTACTGTCAGTATCACAGCAACCTGAGAGGCTGAAACATGAAGCCAGCGAGTAAGGACTAAAAAGATATAAACACGTTTATAGAAAAACTGTATAAAAATGGTTTTGCCCTCTACTGCCTACCCTCCTTTATAAGGACTGTAGGGGGGTGAGTTTTTACACAAGTCACTCGTTTAAATTTTATTAAGGCTAAGATCCTGCATGAGTGAGAGCGATTACCTCTATAACTGTCAAAGTCTAATTACACAATCTTAAGGATTACATTTGCACCTTTTGACTCAATTAGCAGCAAACAGAAACATCTCTCACCACTCTGCTGGTACACTGTGAGGATGTGAAATAAGATCCATAGTGAACCTTCTTTGTAGAGCACTTCCCATAACAATAT
The DNA here is from genome assembly GCA_900303245.1 of Selene dorsalis. NCBI lineage: Eukaryota > Metazoa > Chordata > Actinopteri > Carangiformes > Carangidae > Selene > Selene dorsalis. The sequence goes on along the minus strand of OMNW01019682.1, from coordinate 18,193 downwards.
ACCAAAGTGTTTTACACACAATGTGACTAATAAAAATAATCAAGCTGCGTGGTTTTCTTATTAGTGTTAATTAGTCAGTGTCTTCAGAGTGACAGATGGTTGTTACCTGACATCAGTAGGTGGGTTCTGGGAGAAGGGGTTGTGAGAGCAGGCCAGGATCTGGACGATGGCTCCGGGGTAATAAGTCTCTAGCACCTCCACTGTTGTGGGATAGACAGGCTCCTCAAAGCCCAGTTCAATATAATCCTGGCTGTGGAAGCCTTTAGGGGTGCGGCGGAAAGGTGGAGGAGCACTGGCACACTGTTCCCACCATGTCCCATATGCTCTGAATACAGCCGTCTGGGTGAAGTCTCCTGAACTGGGGTACACGTTGGGTACCCCAGCCAGGTTCCACATGGTGTAGGACATGCTGTTCTCACTGCCATAGTGGGAACTGAAGTCTAGGACCTCCTTAGCATACTGCTCCACCTCCACACTGACCGGCAACACCGCCCGCTGGCCTGACTCCACGGCCCGTCGACTGGTCAGAGCCTCGCCTCGAGTCCCACTCCTGGAGCGTCGCCGCAGACAGATATAGTAAAACATGCTCAAGAGGGTTAACATAGGGAACTCTGGGGCTGATGGGAGCAGAGGGGAGAAATGAAGACTAGAGGGAGGAAGAGCCTCCACCTAGTGGGATCACACTCGCTCAAGTGCTGGGGGTGAACAAAGCGCAGGCTAGAGGCCCGGCTGCATGCATGACCTGTAGGTTAGGCAGAGACAAACACATACAAGAGTGAGAACAGTGGGACAGCAGGTGTGAATGGCATTGTTTCTCTTTTTGTCAAAATAAACAAATACATTAAACCAAATGAGAGAAATGTGTCGACTAGACTTTTAGCTGGATGTGAGTAGATGTAAAATGTCAAAATCAAACAAGTTAATAAATCCATGCCAAGTTTGAACATTTCACTAAATTAAAACTTCTTTCAAGTTAAGGGGAGTAGCTTTTAAAGATGACACCATCTACTCTGTGGTGCCATTGGTGCAACATCTTGTTACTGAGCAGACACACAACATGTGACTCATGGTGACACAACCCATCCGCCAGCTATCAAAATGCAGCTCGGTACCACTGTTAAAAGATATTTCTGTCTGTCAAGGACCACTCCTGTTGATGACTACATGCAGGTAGCTAAGTAACATGAGCAGGCAAAACTGGACAGTCCAAACAGTCCAAGACCTCAGTGACTAATATCCTTCACCACACCTGAGGCCACACAACCTACGACTGGCTCATTAACTGGCCTGCAGGGCGCCAGGTGCATCACTGAACAAAACAACAGTCCAATATTCAAAAGCACTACTATTTAATATCAGGTCTTTTAAACACCAGGCCAACACTGGAGGACATTTAAATGAAAGTTGTCAATCTTTTCACATGTTGGCTTTGATTACAGTGTGATATATGCACGGGTGTAACACATAAAGATATGACGTTATACATACGGAAAACCAGGAGGTTAGTCGGCAGTAAGTTAGCTTTATCAGTGCTACTGAGAAATGTCATTAGCTAAGTCTGACTCGTCAAGTGTCAGCTGGACAACAGGACACTTCACTGGACATGTAGAGCCACATTATCCCAAACCTTGGCTGACTTTAAAGTAATTCAGTTTTATACTGGCGTTGTATCAACAAGAATATAACCAGCGAAAAAACTGCTCTGAACCTCGTAGTTCATTAAAAACATACTAACAGGACTTGGACTAGTGAAGTAACATTAACCAGGAAGGAGAAGTAACCCCCCTCCCACCCCTTCAACGTTGTGTTGTTGGTGTCAGTGTTAAATAGCTGGTGTTAGTTAGCCAGCGTTAGCTAGCTAGCCTTCAGACAAGCTGAGCTGTCAAAACACAACTGTTAGCTTCCGGGGCTAGCTTTGCAAAACTGTACAATCAAACAGGACGGGATATAAGTTCAGTTTACGGTAAACGTAGATCGATATATCCATTCATTGAGAGGAATCCTCTTCTTCCCTTCATCAGGATATTTCAACCACCAAACAACATTCCTGCCGTTTACCTTATGATGCCTTCGGGTACAGTCGGACATCGCTAAACGCGTTAAGCGCACATTATGACGAGCCGTGTATATTGTTGAATGAGGCAAGTCGTATCAGAAATTTCTATAATTTACTCTATTTTAGATGTTAAGTTTGGAAAATATATTGCATGTCAGTGAAACTCCTGTAAACAACCAAGGATCACAGCGATACACACCGTATAGTTCGTTATTAGCCTACACTCATTTGCTCCGCTGCTGTTCAAAACAGGTGGATAATACTTTTTTTGCAACGACTTCGACAGAAAACAAACACAAACTCGTCACCTGGGACACAGATTCGTAAAGAATGAATACTGAATGCGAAGAGTTGAAGATATCTGATATCGCTAGGAATTGCATAGGAACAGTAAAAGCCCCATCAGTTCCGCGCAGCAAATTATCAACATCCGGTCAGCATTGTTTTTTTAGCAAAGGATTATGGGAATGGTAGTTCTTCAATTGCTCGCTGCTCGTTACCAAGCGGCAGATTATCATTTCCTTTAGTTTGTGAAATAGATGAAATACTTGCAATTAATATTCAAAAGTGAAATGTGCTCAGTGGAAAATGCTGTGGGCTTCTCTGTTTCCAAAGGGATAGCAACTGAACTGTTTGATTTTTTTTTTTAGTTTGCAAGGATATCAACAAGGACAATAACTACTTGGGGTCAGCCATATGACATCATATGACACTGGCGCCTTGCACGTCCATTTTGTCCACATTTTCTCATTTCATAGTTTCACTCCTATGTATTTGCTCTTCTAGTTTATTTGACAGGATTAACTATTTTTTGCATATAAGACATTGGTATTGCACTTTCATGTTTCCTATTTTTCTATCACACCAAATTAAACTGATCAACACAATATTGCAACACTGACATCATGTTTCACAGAAAGGCATTATTCTGTCTCTGTTGTCATCAGCAGCAGAGTTCACTCATCTCTGTCTTTTTACCTTTGAAAAACCAAAGCAGGGCAGTTGGTGCCTGAACTCATCACAGCAGAACTAACAATTTAGCACTGTGAGTGGTTGATATCAATTTATCAGTACGAGGGGTCACAGGTGGTGGAGGAGTGGTAACAGAGTGCGGTCCTGGTCTGAATGTTGGCTGCTGGATGTTGGCTGTGTTGGTGTTGTGGGCAGGAGGTTCAGCAGAGGAGATCATAACAACAGATTCTGGGCCAAGCACTGGCTGTTCCTCTGCTTCATCCAGGTTTTTGTTCACGCCGCTGTGGATTGGTGGAGTTAGCAGTTAATTCAGCACTGGTGGTCAAACTCATCCTGCAGAGATGACAGGAGACTTATCAGCAGGGTCACAGGTGTTATGTTATTTTGTTCAGTATGTAAAATGTCAAAAATATTTGGCTATAACAATTTACAAAACAGAAACTCATTTTTTTCTGAGCACCAGTCAAAAAAAGTCAAGGCTACGAAAGAAAGAAACAAGTAAATCCAACATTTGAGAAGGTAATTTTTAGCAATGGACAGGGTATTATATCATGGATAAACAGGTATGAATGATGGCACTAATACAACCAGTGGATTAAAGCACATGAGCCACTGTTAGGATTTTTAATTACATGTGATAAAGTTTTCTGCTATGTCAAAACAGAATATCTATATTGAAAAAGGTCTGATCAAAACATGTTTAGTATTCTTACACACATAAGAAAGGTATGTTATTTGTTTTGTGGCTTCAATTCAGACTGAGATTTGCTATGCAGAAGAAAATCCTCTAATCTCCACTGTGGCTCCATCCCATCTCTCTACCCTCCAGACAGAGATGTGATGGTATGCTACAAGAAAACCAGAAACCACAGAGGTAATGTGTGACTTGATGAAAGCACCGTTCTCTAGTGACGAGATAGCGATGACTGCGTTGTCTGTATAGTAAACTCTCCAGTGTCCATAAAGTCTCACCTGTGTCCTGTGAAGGTTAAAGTCAGTGGTGTAGTCTAATTTGTTGTAGTGAGTATACTGCTTTTTAGGTGGGTACACTTTTCATACCTGTATCACACAGACTATAGTTAGATAGATTTGTTGTAGTGGGTATACTGAAATATCAATGCCTTTTCAGTGGGTATACTGCGTATACCTGAGTATTACATAGACTCCACCACTTAGTGGGTTCACACTGTGTGACAAAGATATATACATATGGATGTTTAACAAAGCACATGGGTCATTCTCAGCTAATGTTGAACCCGTACAGTCTGACTGCTGTGAATCATTTGCCAGTTTGTTGACACCGCTGGAGACTGTGTCTAACGACACATCTTCACTCCTTCAGATTTAAAGTTCTGGCCAGACTGCAGAAACATTGTTTGCTGCTCTGGGATTTGCTTAGTTTGCTAGTTTGGTTTGTAATTATTGAGGCATATTGTTTTGGCTCCATAAATTTGAGTGTGTTGAGCATTTTCAGTACATTTCAGTGATTTGTGTAGGAAATTCAAATGAATGGAAACTCCTTGCTTTCACTCATTGACAGTAAATCTCTGTCGAGAGTTGTAAAGGAATTTCAAAACTCTGTACTTTGGGAAATTGTAAATTATGGAAGTTGTACATGATAAATATTTGCTCAAACTGGGAAACACATTTTAACTGTGGCACATACATGTAGAAGAATTGATTGAATTTACAAATAATATCAATGAGAAGCAAAATTTGTATTTTTTTATGAGGTTCCACATGTACTCAGGTGAACAAAACCAACAATACCAGAAACTGGATTTTTTTTTTTTTTTTTTTTACATTGATGTTTCCGATTAGTGAATTCAAATTAAACTGAGAACAAAACATAATTGGGTTTCATTTCAGGCCTGAAGGCAGCAGAAGACGAAATCGAAATAGAAGTGGGCTTGTGAGCTTTAAACATGTGGACATGAACACTAATGTTGCTGCTATGACACAGAGATGCAGCTGCAGATTGTTGCAACTTTCCTTCCTTCTTTCCTCCTCTAGTGAAAGTTTTCAAAATACAGACAAACACAATCTCATATTCACTCCTTCCTCATCTCTCTCTCTCTCTCTCGGTCTCACACACACACATCCCAGTGTGTGTCCCCTGATAATTAAGAGCCTAATGGATCTTGTGCATGCCGGTGGTCACAGTTTGGCTGGCATTTGCACAGATGAATGATTTGTCCGGTGACTCTGTCTCTGCAGTGCACCGTGGCTCTATTGTCAAAACCAAAAGAGTCGAACGTCTCCACAGACCCACGGGCAACCAATCACAAGTCCAGCTCTCATTAGCAGGCATCCATTGTGGTTGACAAGAGGAGATAATTACCTTTGACTACAAGAGCTCTCACTCATTTTCTGCCAGTGGCAACAATGCTTGGCCGATAATAGAGAGTGTGGATCACTTTAGAGATAAAAATACACCCACCGTGACTAAATTGGTCTGCCTTTTGACAGGGGACATGTCTTTGACTTGCAAGGTGCTTTAACTGTAATATTTAATAGCTCTTGAGCATGTTGAATCAGTTTGATATTGACATTACAGCCAGACATGTTTCTTTGCACTTTCATTACAATGCCTTGATTGATCTCTTAAAAAAAAAAAAAAAAGATCCATGGAGCAGAGTAACACAGAAACAAACCAGAGGAAAGACTACAACACTCCACACACACACACACACACACACACACAAATACAGTATACAAACAGCATCCAGCCAGATTTAGAGTTAACAAAATAGGATCATGTGAATGAGGTGGCTAGTGTGCATGCCCTGTGATTGACAGGCCAGGCCGCTGTCAGCTCCTCCAGGCAGGCATCAGCGAGCAGCAGCCCTGCTACTGTCAGAGCTCTGTTCTGGTCCACTGTGCCACACATACATATGCACATGGCCGAGCACACACAAATGCAAATGAGGATGGACATACATAAGCACATGCACAGATACATGTGTATGCACGCACACACACACACACACACACACACATTATTTCTCCCCTGTGTGTCACTCACACAAACACACACACACACACACACACACACACACACACACACACACACACACACACACACACACACACACACACACACATCCATGCACTCACACTCTCTCTGTCCCGGGCTATGCCCCTGCTGTCAAGAGCCAGTTAAATAACGAGGCTGCAGCTCACCG
>OMNW01019674.1:5006-17451 GCA_900303245.1 Selene dorsalis | reverse complement strand
ATGATCAATTTTTCTTATTTCAATCTTGTTCATACATGCTGGAGTGTGTATGTCGCTCCATGCTATCTAAGTGGGAACTTGTGTCATATGTACCAGCCAACAGTGGACCCCTGTCATTCCATATAAACCAAGTGTGGACCTTTTCTGTAATGTCAATTAACAAATAATTCCTATGAATACAGACTGAGAACACAAGTTATTGTAAAATTGAAATCCTGTGCTTAAAAAACTAGACAAGCAGCAATAACATGATAAACTTGTTTGTATTGTTTAATCAAAATTAAAAGAAATGATCTTAATGCTGACTGTTTTATTTCTAATTTTATTCTGGGAGTTCAATATTCTGGGAGTTCAATTTTTTTCAAATTCTAATAAACCTAATATAGTGTTGAGTTTAAAACTCAAGACATCCATTAAAACTGAGCCTTTATATTTTGTTACAAAAAATAACTAATTGTGTTTCAAGATACTGGTTTGTTAACTAAGTAGTCTGTTTGACATGCTCTCTACAGTCTGAAGGGCTGCCTGGGACTGAAAGCCATTCACACTATGAAGGAGTGTAGGAAACAACGTGTGTGAATGGGTCGTTAAAATCCCTGCTCCAGCCTGCAGGGGCACTGTTGAACAGCGACTTTTACACTCACACACTTTCAGGTCCCCTCTTGGCAAAAGTTAAAAAAATTCACCAGATGGTTTTTCACATGATTTTAAGATGATTTAAGGCATGTCCAAGAGGGGACCTAAAAAATGTCCCCTGTTGGCTTGGTGGTCCCCTGTTGGTGAACGTGTACCAACGCCGAGGTCCACTCTTGGATAGGTACACAAGTGCACACACACACACACACACACACACACAGCACCACAGCCAAGAATTTCAAACAGGTGTTTGCTGATTGAAGTGAAGTTTTCCCTTCATAACTTGCTGGACTTGAAGGTTTTCTCAGGTAAATTATTTTAACCTGCCACCTTACATGCAGTTACATTAAAATGTGGGCACCAGTACTGTATGTGTTAAGAATGTCTCTGACATTGTCCCTCCCTGGAGGCTGCACAAAGGCAGACTGGGGAGGGATGATAACAAATTTGCCTCCACTTGTAGGAAACTACATTTTGAGCCTGCAGGTGGCTGATTGGTGGAGTTCAGGCAGCAGCAGTGATGATACAATGAGGTCTGCACAACATCTGGAAAATGGATATTTTTAACCAGATTTTACATCCAGAAATTATTTTGTTCTGTCTGACGATAAACAGAAATAAAACAAATGAAGCTGCAGGTTCTGCTTCGTAGGTATTAATTAACACATATGATGTTTTTTATCCTACATGAATTGTATATATTTCTTGGTCCCATTGTCCTCATTAAAAACATTATTCATTCTTTCATTTGTGTTTTTTGCACTTGTGGCTCTAAGAAAACCTCCAGATTTGAAACTCCTTCTCATTCTAATTTTACTGGGTTTCATGTCGGTTCAAGATTGTGATGGTTAAACTAAAACTTAAAGTAACTTCTGATTGGTCAGTAGATTGAAACAGTGACACAGATGGTTTTAATGCTGTGGCTGATCTGTGTACTTGTTATTGGACATTAGTGTCACTCTGGTGACAGGAGATTGTATCATGGGCCTTTGGATTTACTGCAGAAAATAAACTCTAGTCTTCACTAACGAACCACCATCAGGCTATAAACCAACAACATTACAGTCACATGACCTCAACAGCACAAGACTAAACGTAACGTCAGTTGGATGGGACCACCAAAACAACAGTATGTGAGCCGTGAGGAACACCTTCTGCAATGCAGCCTAAAATGATATGGTATCAGCTGATCTCACAGATGATCGGTATCAGTATCAGCAGCATCCCTCACACTGACTACCTCATCAAAAGTCTTTGTTCTTACCAAGTTCATAACAGTTTCTGTCAACAACATGTGACTGTGTGTGAACTGGTGACAAGATCAGTTTTCATAATCAACATGACGACAAATTACATCCAATAACCACTGTAGTCTCATTTGGTCACTTGTTTTCCATCTTAAAGAGAGAGTTCTTATGTTAACGAGAAAATATCATGATCATTTGTGAACCACAGATGTCATTTCAGCCACCAAACTAAAAACACATTAGATTTGGGATGTGGGAACCAAAAGTACTGAGACACTGACTGATTTCTGGGTTTCAGGACTCATTGCTTTGGAACGCAGCAGCTTTACAGTCACAATGACTCATCAAATGAACACATCTGTTAACCGTAATCCCTAATCATTCACGAAACCTAAACATTTAGGGTGAACTTTTGTAGCTCTAGATTTTACAAAGTTGCCAAACTGCTGCAGAAAATGTTTCAATCAGATCTGCTCCATAACTATGTTTACAGGCTTTTCGTTGTCACTTCTAACGTTACCAATCAGACTCCCTTTAACAAACCAAAGGAGAAAACTCTGAACGTGTCAGTTGTGAACCAAATTATGGAAAAAATGGTGGAGCTGCTTCAAATCTCCCTTCTCTGTCTCTGAAGGAAGCCAGCAACTATATGGAAGAGTTAATGAGATTCAGATGGTCTTCGCTGTCTCATCAAACTGCTAAAGTAGCAGCCGACCTCGGCTCAATTGCCACACTCACGTCGGCAGATAATGACTGAACAGCCACTGCTTCTTAATTAGACCCTATAAAGTTTGAAATGTAGAGAATGGCATTAAAAATGGCAGCGCCAGGGTCTAAAGTGGTTCCTGCTGGGACCACTGTGCTGCTGCGAGTCACTGCAGAGCTTTCAAGTGACACAGCAAACTCTAGTGGAGGCCATGTTGGACGTTCCTGGCTGTAATTACCCAGTTACCAACATTATAACAAATTATGAGCTTGGTATTTTGCAACAGCTAATGGTATGTTAAAGTGAAAACACAAATTACATTTCTTTGTTTTGCAATTGGACTTTGTTCAGTACGTCCACAGCTTTTGGACACATTAAATCTCTGTTTATCAGGCTCCCTGACAGAGAACCACAGTTCAGCACAGACAGGTTCTAATCAGACAGGATGTGTTGTTTGCACCGAGAGGCGTCACTCAGTGTTTTGTACTGCTCATGCTCACTGGTTATTGCAGGAGCAGCTTGAGCACTTTTAAAGTAGAAAAAAGTTCAACTCAGAGCAGAAAAACATCTGATGGCATTTTCCCATTGTTTCCATTTTCCCTTTCCTAATTGTCCCGTTAGATCAATGGGGAGGCTGGGGCTTCACTTGGAGGCAACTTTGACAACATTGTGGCTGGAGCTGTATAGCTTTGCTGTTGACAGTTACTGTGATTTGAGCTGGAGGTGAAAATTATTTTCTTGCATTCACTTTTTCAATACTTTCATTGTAGAACATAACATAATATAATATGCAGGAGTTTTATATCACAATATTCATAACAATCTCACCTTCTTCTATAACAAGGCCCTTTTGTCCTTGAGCACAGTGTAAACAAATGTTTTGCCTGAAATGCTAAAAAATGAAAGCCTATTTGAAATTCTTCAAATCTCTTGGAAAAACAAACCTTTACTGATTTGGATCAATGTGTCTGGTGTTTGACAAGGGTTTTTCAAAATCTATAGTCTGAATCACAGATGCACGTAGATGCAGGTCTTTTCTATCCCACTACTCAAAACCTCGCCCACTTATTTGCAATGTCTGAAATGTTCAGAAGTCTCATCTTAATCGAGGCATTTCATGCTGTGTGATCTGTATTCAAACATTTGGAGGAAAAAGTGGCAAAGGAGCTTTTCACGTTGTGAAAGTAAAAAGGCGTATCTGGGGGTTGAACCACAAAACTACCAGTAAATAATACTAAAGTCAGCAGCTGGTTGTGGGGACAGCAGACAGACTCTGGTGTCATTTTTCTCTGTTTCAGTACTTTGACACACTTGCTGCCCTTTGGCTCTCTGTGTGCGGCACAGTCTGATCAGTTCGGCAAAAAACTTTCTGTGCCTCATTGCGTTCAAGGAGCTTATTCCCTGCTGGGAGGCAGCCGCAGAATCTGCTCTCTAATAACAGCAGCGGTGACGCAGCACACAGGCTTGATTCCTGACCGGCAAATCAGCGTGACAGCTACTTTAAGCCGCACATCACTGCTTCAGGCCTCCCTCTGTCATTGCTGGTGCCGTCCCATGTCACTGAGAGGGAATGTGGCGTGAATTAAGATTTCTCAAAGTGCGGCATTACACGACACGACTGAACCACCCAGTCTGACGGAGAGCCGGGGGAGATGATGCTGGGACTGCTGGACTGAATTCATGAATAGTAGCTTGAAAACACTGTCAGATTAGATGAAACTTTAAAGGCTACAGTAGCAAAATTAGGTCACGGTAGCATAGGGACGAAAAAAATACCAACAGGAAGACCTGGAGATAAAAAATACAAGTTTAACCACAGTCTTTTATCACCGAGGTTTATACTTTAATCAGAGCACTGAGTCCTGTGCTGCATGGATATTAAGTACAATAATAGTATGAAGAGAACTGTGGATCACCAACCAACCAACCAACCATCCATTCTATACACTCATTCTCCTTTGTATGGTTATGTGGGTTTGCATGTACGGTAGCCCTGAGAGCTCTGCACTACAACCTCAGGAAATATCCTCATCAATTTGACAACACATGCAATGTCGAAAAATAAGATAAGATTAGATACTTAAATACTCAACAGAAATAAATGAAAAACTATATTTATTAAACATATTTAATAAAACATAATTTACAATAAATTATTAAATAAATATGTACATCTCTATATGCTATTATATGAATATGATTATAGCATACTGTTAGTTATGTAGTTCACGATCATTAATAAGTGTATTACATTTTAGCAATATGTGTTTCTATCTAAATATGAATAATCACTGTGACCTCTGAGAAGTCAGTGGACAATCTGTAGCTCCACATAAAACACAACACAACAACTCTGAGTGGAAATATGTTTTTGGGCTCAAAGTATATTTATTCTTTTCATTAGTTTACCTACATATGATTCAGAATTTATCCGTGATCTGTCACTATGGCCGAACAGGACCAGACAGCAGGAGCTGCCGTTCTATTCCAACTGCATGGACACACATGACCTGATACATCCGGTGCTGGAATCATCAGGTCTTATGAGTCCAGCTGACATCTCACAAGCCAAACTTATGACCAGACACAAAGTGAACTATTAGCAGTGATTGTATGATGAGGCGCCTCACTGTGTCTCGACAAGTCACAACCTCATCCACAGCCATATAAACAGTGGAGATGTAACACAAGGCATGACTCTGCAGCTGAACGTCGGATTTCTCCGCTCAGATCTATTCAGGAGCCGATTTAGTTAAGTCGTTTTGGAGAAATTTGATGATTTGAGAGCAGCCACCGCCGTCTAATGTCCAGAGTGCATGAAAGGACATTTGCAAATTCACAAGGAAAGAACTAAAACCCGTAGGATAGTTTTCACAGCCTCTGTGTGAAAAAGAGAGATACAGACACCAATAGAACAAACGCACATATGCAGTCACTGTTACTTGAAATGCTATGAAATCCTTTTTTCATTTACCTTTATCACAGTGGTGTGGATGTAAAACATGACGGTGGCTGAATATCACCTTGTTGAAAATCACTCATATGTTACACGGACATTGTCAGAGTGTAATAACTATGGAATAATGATTAATAATCGTGTGGCAAACTTTACTTTTTAATTTCAGTGAAAAAGTTGAAGTGAAATATTTTGTCAGATATTCTTCCTCCTGTGAGATGACTCAGGGCCCATTTCCCAGAAACAGAAAGTCATTTAGTGGAGGTTAGGCTGGTTCAAGTGGACCATGTTAGTGCAGTGAAATGTTATCTTCATCTTGATCACCCTCAGCATCAGACCACGATGATCAGAACATTATTAATACTAATCCCATCACTTCTGCTCGCAGCTCTAACACTGCAGCTGATGGTTATCAACAGGAGGTGGCACACTGAGGGTGACACGTCTTTAATCATGAGTTGGAGCCGGGCTCAAAACTTCTGGGGTTTTTTGGGTGCAGCAGAGGGGTAATTAAACTTCAAGCTGACAGAGTAAAAACACTTCAGCTTGACCTCTCGCCCGCTCACCGACTACAAGCGACAACCCCCCACCCCCGGAGTCCCAGCGGAGAGCCTTCCTGGTACAGCAAAAAAAAAAGTACAATCACAAAGTAAATAAATAAAAACCAGCATCTCTGTGTTTAACAGGCACCTCTTGCCACCAGGATGTAAAGTATACAGTAAGAGCCCTGAAACACTATACCTGACACCCCACACGCACACACACACACACACACACACACACACACTGTCAGCTACGGATATGTACACACTGTGCTGCATACAGACCACATGAACACATAGTCTCTATGAGCAATGTTGGTATGTCTATGTTATCACGTGTGTTAACACACGTGTACATGTTCCAACACACATGTGATTCTTACTGTATTCATTAGGCTCATCTCTGCCTTTTTCCAGTGTCATAACTAACAAACAGAGTCTGACCAAATGATCTCAACAGCTTTGTTTGGAGATTAAACCAGAATAATAGAAAAAAGTTCAAGTTGCACTAATGAATATTTGTATGTGAACCATGGGTCAGATGATGCGGGTCTGAGAGTGGCTGCATATAGTGACAAAGCTACAAATAATTAATACCCAATTCTGCAGTGTCACTTAGTCTTGTGTTTATCCATTTGGTTTCAAGAGTTGGTAAACTAACAACTTTGGTTCAGCTGCTCTCATCAACCTTGTTTCCAGCCACAGATGACAGAGCTGGTGGAGACAAACCAGAGCTAAAAGACAGCGAATGTTGGACTTTCATTCATCTGATGTACAGACACAGGTCTTTACCATCTTCATAATGAATGTTCACATTGCTCTCTGAGTCCTGCACATGTAAAGAAAGTGCTGAAAAAATAATTACTATTGTAAATTTGTAAGGTTATATTATGTAAATGTGTCTTTTGAGAGTTGTGCTGCCTCTACATGGACAAAAACCTGACTGCATTACTCCCTGATCAGACTGTTGAAATGTTGCTCTGTAAATATAAATAACCCATTAAATCAGTACAAACCTGACATTTGCTATAGCTGATGATCAAACCTGTGAAGACAAGTAGGCCTACTGCTAGGGAGATCAGTTTGGTATAAAAAAAAAGTATTTACAGCGGAGGTCATTTTTCCCGTAGCTATGCTAAATTTTTACCTTAATTAAACAGCTTCAGAGTAATTGTGATGGTTACATACATGACTTGTAACTTGTTACAGGGAGAATGGAGGCTCTCTGTCTTCCACCTTGCGTCTCTTGGCTGAAAAACAACTTTGCAACATCAGTGCGGTACTTGGCCGCTGACCTGGTGTCCCAGCTCTCGTCTCTGTCACTGCAACACAAACGTGCCCCGTAACCCATAATCTTTTGTTTATGACAGATAAGACTACAGAAATATACATGTGGTAACATCACATATGTTATATAACATTATCCACCGCTGCATGGATTGCTTTTTTTGGCCGGGCTTCGTTAAAAACAAACGCACATGGCCGGGAGGAGGGTTAGCAAAACAGTGGAAAAGAGACCAGACTTGTATAGTTCCTCTTTAAATCAATTTGCACAGTATTGTAAAACAAAACTGAACAGGAAATACTATTGCAGAAAACAAAATAGTCACAGAGTTGGATATCACCAAACCTTAGTACATAAAACAGACTAAGGCTAGATATGACAGGAGATAAGAGAGATTCACTGTTTAAAAGTAAGATAAGTTTTTAATGGCAAGGTTAGGAAAAGCTCATTTTATTTGTATAGCCCATTTTTACAAACAGTTTGTCTCAAAGGGCTTTATGCAGCATCATAACAACATCCTCTGCCATTAGACCCTCACATATGGAAAAACTCCCAAGAAAACCCTTTAATGTAACTTTTACAATCAAGTCTCAACCTACAACAATCCCAGGCAGAAGGCTGGTTTAGAAATGTCACCACACTCCAATAATATTCCCTCTCTCTCCAGGTGAGAAAACACAAATTGTTCCTTACAAAAGAAAAAGCAACCTCTTTCTCTCTCTCTCTCTCTCTCTCTCTGTCACACACATACACACTTGTACGTTCACAGTCCCATTAAAGAGGTGGAGTGGGGGGTGGGATGAGGGCAGGAGGCAAGTGAACAGCCCCAGGCTCACCAACGAGTGGCTCGATATAATGAAGAACATGTGGTTCAGCCAGGGGTGTGTGTGTGTGTGTGTGTGTGTTCATGTGTGTGCGTGTGAACCTAGGGGCGGTGCTTGCTCAGAAGTTGATCTCCAGAAAGTCTGAGAGTTAGTATTTGGGGGGGAAGCAGAGCAGCACTGTGGGGATGAATGTTTAAATACAGCAAGCAGCGTGGGAGTTGAGGCGGTGAGAAATTCTCCCCGACATGAGACGGCCCCTCATGTGCTGACACACTGAGGGGGAACCTGAATTAGCCTCCTGTTAAAAAATAATGGCCGTGACTGTTGGAGAAGGAAGACTGTGTTCTCCCTATACACCACTGGGCCATCAGATGTTGATGTGACAATTGGTTCCTATGGAGAAAACCTGTGCAGACATATCAGCTATAAGTCTGTGGTCATGACCATCTGAAACTGAGAGAAGTAATGTGAAACTATCAAATTTATTTTAGAATTTTTGCTGCATTTATCTGTGGTTCACATGTTGCAGTCTCTGCAATTGTGCTCAAGCCTCTACACAAACCAACCAATAAGAATGTGACTATAAATCAATCAACATGGCAACAACGCAACCGAATAGAATAGAGGTACAAATCAACCACTCAAGGTTAAAGGTCCAGTGTGTAAAATGGGAAGGAACCTGTGACATCTAGCGTTCAGATTCTAGACTGCAGCACTCACCCCTCCTGTCGGCAAAGTGACGGTGGCCTCCGAGGACAAAATGGTGTCTTCCACGATTGAGGCGACTGGGAGTAGTTCAGGATCATCAAGCGATGAGGTGAAGATGTAAACCATGTTACGATATGTTACAGGTTTTCAGTAAGAGGTCAGGACTGTTTCATTTCTAATTGTAGAGTTGTTCCGATTCCAAAACCAGTATCAGAAATGACTCCAATACTGCTGAAGATGCCGGCATCGGTATCCACGAGTACCTGTTAGCTCCGATAAGCCGTTAGCGTCGTTAGCGCCGCTAGGTCGGTTAGCGCCGTTAGCTCCGTAAGTGGCTACAGTCAAACTGGACTGGTCAATTTATTAAACGAATCGAGCAGAGCTCACCAAGTTTGTCCCTTTTCAGCTACCGTATCCAAAGATGGTGATGCAACATGGCAGCTTCGGTTGGGTGCACCGCCACTTATGTTTTTGTAAACTACTCAGTCTAACAAAGAAGGAAGCTTTCATTTGTATGTGATTGTGATTCGACTTTGTTTAATACATATTATGAAAGCAATATTTGATTTTTGCTAATAAAAAGCCAAATATGTTACACACTGTCCCTTTAAAAAGCAACCAATTAGAACATGTCTACAAATCTACCAATTAGAGTAGAGACACAAACAATCATTCATAGTAAAGGTTAAAAATTGACCAATCCTAACATTGCATCAAGCTGAACAATCAGAACTCAGCTGCAAAAAACCAAACAGAACAATCAGCTACAAACAGATCATCCACAACATGGCCACACACTGGCCAGCCAGATTAATGCTGTAATTTGAGCAATCACGAAATGGCTAGAAACCAACCAATCAGAACACAGCTATCAATACACCAGAATAAGGCTATATATTGACCAATGAAAAGATAGCTACAAACTGACCATTAATGACCAGACAAATATTAAAGGGGTTGGAGATCCTGGATCAGTGTGCTACATTGGATTACTGATGTTGTCTTTTCCACGTCATAACTCATTGAAGACTCACGCACGCGATCAGTGTGCAAACAGTGATATGTGCAGAGGAGGGAGGGAGGGTCAGAGTTGGCGGTGTGATTGATACATCACAATCCAGTTGACTGTGTTTTTCCAGGATTGTCCGTTCCACAGGTGACTGACTTTTTTCATTTTTGTGAAAAAAAACAGTAAAAAATGCTGGTCTCCAACCCGACCTTGAAATGGTCACTGAATGACTGTTTCGTTTCATTTATTTAACTCAGTCTGTTTTAACCTTCTGACAACTTGTGCTGATTGTGAACATAGCTTGGTGGCTAGTTGGCTACAAGAAAATGAAGTGCTAATTCTTAATCCCTCTAATGAGGCTGTAAATAAGACACTGTTGTGTATGAACAAATCCAGAAGCAGATCTGGAACCAGCTACAGCCGGTGAGAAAAAACACAGCTGTGTGATTTGGATGAACTGACCCTTTAAAACCCTCAGAGCTGTAAACGTCTGAGTGATAAGATGAAAACAGAGATAAATGCCACATCTGTCTCAGACACTTTCCCATTGTATAGAGCGGCTTGTGTGCTATACCCTACACTACGCTAAAGAGCAGTCACGGTCTTGAAACAATTAGCATACCACAACAAGATAGACTTTGTCATCATTTCTCAGTACAGTGTAATCACGCATCAAAGACGGCAGAGAAAACAGAGCTGTGGATTCATTAGATGCTGATGGTAAACAAACATACTGTGAATTCCAGCTCTAAAAGAAAAACCCCAAACGTTGCCAGATAATATGAGCGACTGTCACGCAGATGTGGAACTTAAGCTGAACTCATGGACTTATTTACAGTACACTAACCGTATCTAGACGTCAGCAGGTCTCAAGTCATGGAAAGCTGTGTCTGGTTGGGTCTTAACAGAGAACCTGAGGATTTATCATCCAACGAATTGTATACTTGTAAATTTAGTATTTAGTTTTTAGCTTCATTATTATCTAAAATATATGTTCATACACCTCAATCACCATGTATGCTTCGCAGATTGCCCTTGACTCAAATCATCAGTTATAGTGCATGATACATCTACATCACATGCACAGATCACTTTGAACCAATAGGAGTTAAGGCCCTTACAGATTGGGGATGTATTTTTCGTGCGCACATCAATATTTTTCTTTAAATTGTGGTTTTCACCATGATTCCTCTCACAAAGACAACGAATATTACGTAGTTTCCATTCAGTTTAAACATTCCCAAAATACAAGACACAGATGATTCACTTCCATGAAGTTTACTGGGAATCTTGTGAAACTGGAACTCAGTACAATGAAATATTTTTATTATTAAACAACCCAAACCCACAGTATCTGATTAAATAACACAGTTTAGCTAGCCTAGCCACATAGCTCATATGATGAAATACAATCAAGCTAGTCAAAACAAGAAGCAGATGCAAAGCCAATCTCAGTCTGTTCTTGGTGGCTTGTCACATTGTATGTAGGCCATGACAGCTATTGCTTTGACTGATGCATCTGCGAAAACACAGAGCTCTCTTTCTAGCGCGCCTGCAGTGGAGAAGGACATATAAGGGCGTGGTATCTGGAGCCCCTCTAGGTCTTGGAATGACTGTTTCCAACTAGATCACTCAATCTCTTTGTCTTTGGGAAGAAAAAAGATTTTCTAAAGGCAGAACAGCGAGTGAATTTATGGATCAATCTTGAGGATGAATTTCAATTATGTAAGACATTTCCAAGATTTAAAAGTCTCCTCAGGAATAATATAAGCAAAATGTTTGATTTCTGGTTATTAGGTACTGCAAGTGTTGCTCGATTGTTGCTGGGGCAGATTGTTGACTGGTGTTGAGTATTTGGTTGGTATTGTTGCCTTTGCATAAACACACGAGAAGAGGAAATGGTGTAAATTATAAATCTGCTAGTTGTAAGATAGGTGAGAAGAGTAGGCATCATAAGCTTATAGCTCCAGCCTACACCCTTTTGGTTAAATTTATAAGATACGCTACACTGTGTTGCATTATGCTGTTTGTTGAATGACCGAAATAAACATATCAATCAAATAAATAAATCAAAGCCAGGCTACTTATTGAAGGCATCACACTTTCGCCACATAAATTGCCAATTTCTGTGCAAAATGCACAAAATATGCAGGGTTTGAATGATTTCATAATCCCTGCATTTCCGTTGCAAAAAGGTCACATATATCTTTGCGGAAAGTTGAAAAATGTTGCATGTTTACTTCCAGCTGTAGCAGCCATTTTCCCCCTGTTGCCTTTGAAACGTTATTAAGTGAAATAATGACGCAAGAAGAAAGACCATGAGAGAAATAATTAAAAAAGCCCAATGATTAAAAATAACTATGCTGATGCTTTACAATAGATGTCGAAATATTTAATTGTTCGTGTGATTGGGACAAAGGGATTTAATATTAGTGACTGCTGTGGTGTGTGTGTGTGTGTGTGTGTGTGTGTGTGTGTGTGTGTGTGTGTGTGTGTGTGTGTGTGTATGTGAGAAAAGAGAGAGAGAGAGCG
>OMNW01019673.1:39452-54172 GCA_900303245.1 Selene dorsalis | reverse complement strand
TTAAGAGAGACAAGACCTAGAAGAGGACGCGATAAAAATCCTTGTCACAGCAGTAAACCAAAGACAACTCTTATCAGTTAATCAAATGAAAATACCTGGATGTGTTAATAGATGGGGAATGGCTGCTAAAAAGGTAAGACAACATTACCTGTTATCAGTTGAGCAAACTGCGACTCTAAAGTGGGCAGTGAAATTACTTAAAAAAATCTTGCCAATAGACTTAAAGCTGACAAAATTCCATAACCATAAATTAAATATATTTTGAAATAAACATAATATCGACTTTTACATTATTCTCTCGACAAAATGTTTTTTTCGTTCCTACCAATGTTACGCACGGCGGAACGTTTGTTCCCGGTTTTGCGTCGCTCCGGACAGTTTAGTCCGTCGGAACCGTTCCAGGAGACGCTTCCTGACTGTGACCTGTTCGCAGTTCGTACTGGTAAAATGGACTTGTAGCTGAAAATAAGAGTCATGTTTAACATAAGGGCGTTGCAGAAAAACAAAACGGTCAGATATGGAGTCCCAATGCTCGTAAGTAACTTTCACATAACCTCTTCTCGCCCAATAACGGCAGAAAGGCAGTGCTAAGCCTGGTAGCTAACAGCCCCATGAACATGTCGTGCTGCTGTCAAACTTCCAAGTGTTATTCTGTTCTCTTATTTAGGTTATTATGATAGGAGTTTGGTCATCAGGGCCTCACAATAGGGCTGGCTGGTTTTCTCGTTTACTTACTGTATTTTCTTCACATCTAAGCTTGGTAGATTATTATCTAGACCTGCTGCCTGAATAATTATTTCAAATCTCATGTGTCAACATTTGATGGTTGTGGGTTCTGAAATGTGAGAATTTCCCGGTTTCTTGGTCTTATATCTTAGTTACTGTAACATAAGAATTAAAGGACCAATATGCTGCAAGAAAAGAATAATTAATGATAATAACAATAGTCTTAAGTTCCAGTTACTATTCACAAATGCTTTAGTGGCTTGCATAATATGTAAAAGTTTCCCGTATTGTTGCATGCACAGTGTGAACATTATTCATCAAAAATATTTCTGATTAACTAAGTACACATATTTTTGGTGTTATTTCAGTTGCTGGTAGTTGGAGGCTCCTTCGGCCTGCGAGAGTTCACACAAATCCGATATGATTCCCAGAAGATCAAAAGAAAGGTTTGTAGTAAACTGAAACTTTACATATTTATCGACGGTTGCATAATAAGTTGACAAACATTTCATGGAATAATTATGCACACAAATTTTCAGGGTCAAGGCAGCAGCGTCTGTGCAGTAGTCTGTTTGCAAATACTCCTCCTAGTGGTTAGAATAATAGATGCTCCTCAGGGTGAAAAATTCATTTTAGGTTCGCAGTACAAAAATGGTTCACATCTACAGATGTCACCTTTCTATATTTTCTCCTTATCACTGCTGGGATCTCCCAGGTCAGTGTGGGAAATTTAGGCTTATTTATATTTTTTTCATGAACTCAGAACTGGACCGTAGATGTCTGTCCACTTCAGAAAGTCACTGCAAGCGAACATCACTGAGAGGCGTTTGTAACCCGTCAAAAGTGAGTTTGTAGTGCAAGAGCAAGAAGTGAGAACAGGCTCCAATAATTCATTCAATGACGGACCCAATTCATTAAAACGACAGAGGACTCACCCTTTATTAGAAGCCGTAACTATCTGATGAGCTGGCTGTGAGGGGAAGGGGATGTTTTGTGCCATTTTACTGTGACAAACGCCGAAGCATGTCATCTGGGTGGGAGCCAGATGGCAGGGGCATCTCTTCTTATTACTGCCCATGTGAAGCACTAGACTGTGGAAGACAGTACAGGGGAATGGGTGGGGTTGGGGGGCAGCATGCTCCTGGCACGCTGCCTGCGTAGCTGCCCCCACCACTCGCTCTCTTTAGACGGGGCCTGCGGCAGACTGATCCTCTCTCCTGTCTGACTCTGGAAGATAGATTCATCTCTGCCCTGTGTGTGTGAGAGAGAGAGAGAGAGAGAGAGAGAGAGTGCGTGAACATGTAATTTAATGCATGGGATATCTGAATGGTTGTCAGATGCACATGTTTGAAATCACTCCTCTGGTTCTTAATTGGACTGTTATCAGCCACTTCTTTTGTTTTGTTCTCATTTCCCCTCTTTAAATCATTTAAACCACTGTCTGAGAGTAAGTCACTGTGTGATCCAATTTGCATTTTCTCGTCAATGATTTAATTTCGCCTGCAGGCAGATATGAACTTCAAGGCAGTTTCTCTTCCCTGTCCAGGTTATGTGTGAGTCTTCCTCCCCTCCTAAGACTCCCAGTTTGTTGTTGGTGTTCCTCACCATAGCAGGTATCATACTACTTACTTGGGCAAAAAATTCCCAAGCTTAAAAGCTGCAAAGTTTTTGATATATATTATTTATTTTGCTGTAGCATGTAGGTCTAATTAAAAATCAGTCATGGAATTATGAAACTCATAAGTCACCCAAGTAACTTCAGCATTATTGCTATGAAATATTAGAACTCATTAAAAGTAATGAGTCAGAATGAGATTCATTTCAGTCCTATTCTGGGGCAAAATCAGTTTGAATTGCGAAACCCCAAATAGCTCCATTGGACTCAACACTCTCCCTCATGATTTCTTTCTTAACTTTTACTAAACCTGGTGATTTTCATCCAAATTAAGAAGAATAATATTAAGTTAAGACTGGTTCAGTTGGATCCTCTTTGAAGGTTTGACTTTGACACAGATGAGAAAAGTCTTCAGTTTTTGTCTCCCACACAAGGTTATGGAAAAAAAAACGTATTCACCTCTTCTGCAGACATCATCTTTTATACATAAAGAAAGACTACAAGATTACACTAAGGAGAGGAGGGGAGGATGCTGCGGCTTTTCACATCAGTTCAAAGATGTAACCGTACAAATCTCCCACCTCAACTCTCTCAACTCTAATAATTTTTTTTAATTTTGACTCAACCCAATCTAAGACTCAGACAGGAAGCCGCTCCACGTCTTTGCCTTTCTTCTCTTTCCTTTCATATGTCTGTTGTCATGAATGTGTATTTCTGCTATAAAGCTCAGTATGTGTTTAAAATATCTCTCCTCTGTTCTCCTCTGTCAGCTGGATCCTTCACTGGAGTCTAAGGTGAACATCGAGAAGCAGCCAGTTATGCTGGAGGAGGAGTACATGGTAAGGAGAGACAGCTTGAGACTTTGGAGGTGTCGGGGAGGGAAGATGAGAGAAAACTAACCAGATTGTTCTGTCTGCAAGAAAGTGTAGTTGGTAAAACCGTATGTGCTTATGCAGGATGTCATCAAATCCTACAAAAATCTTTTTGCCAAACCCACAGGTCTTCTCAGGTGTTATGACATGACCCAGGTACAGCGTTTGTCCTGTACAGGTGACCTGTACAGGTGACCAAAAAATCAGTAGATGACATTTTGCAATTTGATTGCATGTAATCATGGCTTTCTTATGTGATATCACCTAAATCTGGGGATAAACTACTCATTTATAGATTATTATAGATATTCTGGAAGCCAAGTTGAAACTTTGCAGTTGCAGATACTATACGTAAGTTGCAGAAACATTTCAATTTTAGCATCCTGAAGCGTAAACCTCATCGTCCACTTGATGTTTTTCTTCCCCATCTGCAGAAAATAAAGGAGTTGAATTTGGATGAGTGGAGGAACATCCGTGGTCCTCGTCCCTGGGAGGACTCCAGAGACTATCAGGAACAGCAGCGATCCAGGCAGGACAAGAAAGACTGAAGCTCAAACTGAGCAGACTGCACACACACACACACACTCAAACTGCAGCAGGATGTGCCAGACAAGACTGGATGGAGTCCGTGGCAAAGACGCCACAGAGACCAAATCACTCTGGATGCTGCAACATCAGGGCTAAACTGTGGAAATGTGCATTGTTGTGGTCTCTTCTGGGTGTTCAGGGCTACTGGTGGTTACAATTCTGCCCCTTGAGCTCTAATGCCTTCAAGGTTGCCCATAAATTTAAAGAAATATACATTGATTCTTGTAGTTTCATCCTGAAAATTATTAAGTAGTTAGCTGCTGGCTGGATTTTCTTTGGTGTGATAAGAAAGTTGTAATAAAATGAACCAGTAGGTGGCACATCTGTGTCCTGTTGCACTATGCCTTCCACACTAAAATAAAAGAGGGGAATAAATACATATATATTGTATATACATATATATCAATGTATGATTTTCTGATCTCAATAAATTATTGCTATTGATCCAAATTGTTACTTTAAGTTTCATTTTGTTTTTGACAAAATCTTGTGGATGTGGTGAGTCTTAACTGTTATCACATTGATTTACCAGTTGAAAGTATAAAAGAATAAATAACACAACAGTCCAGCCTTTCCTCAGGCTTTATAGGTCTCGACAGTAATCTGTTTCTCTGACAGTTATTACTTTGCAATGCAGTGGATTTATTAGGTTTATAATGGAAATAGCATTACCTTGTGTTCCTACAAAACACAAGAACACAATTTTTGCTGCACGCTGCGATGTCTTCACATGGCTGTGTATAAGTTACGTATGTTCTGCCTCGCCTCGTTCAGCTCGTGTGACAGGGAAGTAATGAATATTCTCCAGGTGCCGAGGTCTCCATGACACTGTCTTGGGATATATTTATATTTTCTACAGTCACACTCTTATGTTTATGAATTCTGAGTTGCTTCAGTTTCTCAGGCTCAGATGTTTATGGGAAACAAACAACAGCTCGTGATGATTTTTTTTTCAATGCACAGGTTTTACAGAGATGGATCTGGCTGATGTTTTGTCATTGGTTGTTTCCCTGTCAAGCAGAGCTGCTGTGCAGCAGCAATTGCCTCTAATCTACCAAACAGTACTGAATGACAAAGTAGAGCAATCAAGTGATTTGTCACAGGATTAGTAGATCACATCAAGGCTCTCTTGTCAAGCTGCGTGTTGATAAAAATGTCTGGTGTTTCTGAAGAGGCCTCTCTAAATTTAGAGCAGCCACATGTTGGTGCATCTGTAATTGTAGAGGTGAATCACACACTTATTCTGGATCCTCCACAGACTGCCCCTGGGCTGTGTTTCATTAGATACACACTGTCTGAAAACCAGTTACAGCGAGGACGGTGCTGTTTCAAACTGAGGGAAAGAAGAAACATAGAGTCTGATGACAGTCGGTAGACCAGTGTTGAACTGCACCTAAGGAGCATGAGGCTCATTCTGTAATGTTTGCTGCAGTGGTGGAGGAAGTAGTAGGATATTTTAAGAAGCAATACCACCACTCGGTTAAAAACAGAAGTAATGCACTCAAAATCTCACTGATAATACAGCAGCAATATTTGTTTCAGCTACACCAAAAAGGTATAATAAAGAATCACATAACAGTTCTAGATACAATAAGGTATAAGGTATATAAGATACAGTAAGGCTTCACATATTCAGCTGAAGTTCAGTCCTCTTTTAGTTCAACAATGAAACTCAGAAAGCAGGATGTCAGTGTTGTCCATTTTGATTAATTTATGGAAATTTATCTGGAATTATGAGTTGAACTATAACTGACATTAAACTGGAATTAAAATATAACAATATCAAATGCTCCAATCTGGACATAAGTACCTTTAGTCTTTTATATCTGTCCTAAATAAATTCAAATGTTCACAGTGAAGAAACAAATGAATTACAGTTGAAAAAACAAACAACAACACAGGGTTAATCTAATTGGAGTTTCAATTGAATCTTTACTTTATTTCACAGGAGAGATTTTCTCATCTTTACTACTTTCTATGTAAAGACATAAAAAAGGTAATGGCGTGTTTTGCCGTCTCCTGTTCAGTCATTGGTTCCCTGACACGGTCGCTGACACGGTGACCACCGCCCCCCGTGCGAGATGTCAGAGTTCAGGTAGAAGTCACCTGACGTGAATTCAGGAAGGCTTCACAGGTGTAACAATCATGGGCACCACCGGCACGCTCCGCCGGTGTGACCAGCCAAACGTCCGTAAAGTTATTTTACCGGCAGTGTCGGTGTCTTTATCGACGGGGATGCGTCCGAAGCGGAATTAAATCTGTTTCCTGGTCACATCGTCGCATGTGAACTGGTCTGTCTGTACCGGGATGGAGAGTCTGAGGAGCGGTTAAAGGATCCAGCTCCACTCGGGCCTGGCTTTTCTCCACCATGTGTAAGTAACTTGAAGTCTACATAATGTGACGTGTGTTTTCATAATTCATCGTTGAGCTTGTTAAAAAAATATATATATATCAAGAGGTCAAAGAAAAACCTTCCCAATGTTTGGTCAAACTAATCATTAGACTGTTAAATTATTAGATAGAAAAGCAGCAGATTCTCATATTTTAGAGGCTAAAGCCATGAAATCCAAACTGCTTGAGCACAACACTAGAAAACCTGCCGGTGCCAGGTTTGCGGTTAGGTAGCTGATTGCTGACCTTTGACCTCTGACCCTCTCTTTGCAGGGGCAGGAGGGGAGGTCAAAGGAGCATTTTGGTACAGGAATCGATAAACTCTCGCTCTGTTTTTGGATGGGATTTAAGAAGCTTTGTGCATTAAGCAAATACTCATGCGGTCACTTTCCTGCTCCTGGTCTCTGCTCAAGTCCAAGCTTCAAATGTTGTTGTCACCACACTGATGAATGGATGATCACTGGTTTGAACCACAGACAGAGGTCTCTGTAATGGTGATGGTTTTCATTGGTATGCACTGAGATGTGCTGGAGGATGTGGATGATCTTCAGACGGCTTTAAGTACGAGGCGGCAAACTGTAACACACAAAAGACTTAATTTGAATTATTTTTGCCTTCACTTAACTTACACCAATTTCATACCAGCTATTGTGGGTTGAATGATGAAAAAACAGTAGGAGTCAAAGAAAGGGAACTATATCATCACCATTTAAAACAGGAAGGGGCAGTTGACTTCCTGTCCCCTTAAAATATCCCCGTCAGCTATGAGCTGTCACATCATTTAAACCCGCTGGCTCTCATGTGGCAGCTTCAGGGAGCTTTCAGAACAACTCAAATCAGCGTGTTCACAATCTCTGATCATTTTTTAATCATCATTATACTGAAATATGTCCTTGCGTTTTAAAAATTCAACTTTGGAGCCGAGGTTTTCCAACTTCCCAGTGGGGTGTGTTGGAGCTGAGGGGGAAGTGGAGAGACAGGTACATGCAGGTGTTGTAAAAACAGTGGAAGGCAGTTTTGTTGTTGTGGTTAAGTCTCTTATCGTGCCAGCAGCTGCAGCAGCAGGACGTAAAAGGATATAAAAACCCTTATTGCCTGATTGCTGCATCAAAATTTGCAGCCTCCTCCTTAACGGACACATAACTCAGTCAAATCTGTACACGTAATTTTAGTTCCAGTGTGACTTCCAGTCATTGATGACATCATGATTCGCATAATGTTTATAAAAGTCCATGAATAAATATCCATCAATCCACTTTGAAATCATGGAGCAAAAGACATTCTGGCACTCCTGAATCATAAATGTTTTAGGTTTTCTGCAGCCTTGGAGTAATCCAGTGATGGCTGTCTGTATATTTATAAGTAAAGTGCAAACAGGAAATGCTAATAGATAATTAAGCATCCTTTTTTTTCTCTTAAATATGCCAAAATGTAAACAAATGGTGGTGGTGGTGTTGATTAATACACACCTCCATACACAAGAGGCATCCTCTCTTATAGGGACTTTGTTTTTCTTTTTTTGATACAAGTAGCTCTGACAAAACGTGTTTGTTGTTTCCCATGTGACAACTTTCAACATGGAAATCTTCACTTCTCCGTATTCTCCTCAGAAAATGAACTGCGCTTCATTTTAGATATTCCTCGTTTAGTCATTTCACAGCGTAAAATGTACATCGCATGGTATTTATTTAGCTGTATGTTTGTGTGTATGTGCGTGTGTGTGTGTGTTTGATGAACCATCTGTAACCTCACTAATTGTGCAAAGCCGTTCTGCCTCACAGCTTCTGTATAGAGCCCACTTCAAATGAACCATGTGGAAGAGACTTGAGAGTGCTGCAGCAAAAGATATGTTACAGCACACTCCAGTTGTATGGGTGTAGTCGTCAGAGGCCAAAATGGGTCAATCCTCAGGGCCTTGCTATCGTAAGTGACCTGTCAGGATGCATGATGAGCTGGAGTTCTAATTTGAAAAAGGCCCATCCCTTCACATGCTATTCAATTTTTCATTTGAAAATGCAAGAAAACGTCATTAAATATTCATTGGACAAGGCTAAAAACGGGGGAAATGAAATTCAATATTTACCAAGTCGTTCTATGAGCAGGAGAACTAATGAAGAATCATGTAGCTGGTTGAAATTCTGGGCCCTATGAGAACCGGTCTGCCGGAACGCCACACAATCCTCGGCATCTTTCAGTGGCCCCATGCAGCTCTGGGACTCCCCTGTCATTCAGTTTTGGCCCCTGTGATCTGCAGCCCTGTGAGGAAGTTTTTACATGAATCAAATCAAACTGCTGCAGCCAGATCATCTCGGCTCTGATGTGCAAACACTGTGCAGATGAACCAGTCTTCACTCAGTCTTTTTGGCTCTGAGTGAATGAAGAAACACCCCCGTCCACCGCCTCTCACACACACACTCTCCAGATGATGATTAATTACCACTCACAAGAAGACATTTTTCTCAAAGATCATTCAGTGCAGTGAGGAAATGCAAAACACTTTGTGACTCTTCTGAGGATTTCCTGGTGAATCCAACACTACATTACTAATGTTTGTGTTTATTATTGTTATTTCCTTAATTGTATGTTTCCTCGTCAAGCCTATAAGGGTAGGACATTAGACTAGATGAGTGTCGGTCCACAGTGACTCTAAGCTTATGAAAAGATAGAAGATAGTTTGATGAGTTATGGTCATTAGCTGGATTTTGAAATCACACCCACTAAATGCAGCTTGAGCTCATTAGTGAAAATACACCCACCGTTTTCATTTGATCTCTAAAGTTTTAGTCCTTAGGATCAGTTGGTCGTTATGGCATCAATGTTTTTTTGTGTTCAGACAAATGATACAATCTGTTCGACAAACTGAGTTTTGTGGAGCAGCAGGTAAAACTGTGCGCTGCTGTGTTGTTGGCTGCAGCCACTAGAAGTCATTGAAGGCAGTAATGATAAAATCCTACACAACTATGGATGTTGCTGTACAACTGAGGTTAATGCTATTATTAATATTCAAGAGTTATAAAATAATATGATTATTGATATATCAGCTGGTAGAGACAAATCTCATTATATAAGCCCAAAGTGTAAACGTATATTTCTGATAAGGATTTCTCAACTTGTACAGTCAGGCACTTAACAGTATGTATAGTATCTGACATGTACATAGATATTGTTAGATATTATCACGGACTCAATTTACTAGCCTTCCTTTACATATTAGGTTTTCGTTGTTAAATGCGTGTTGTAACAGTTTCCTTTAAACCTTATTTAGCATTTAAAAGAGGAAACACTGAATAAATGGTTTCTAATGCGCTCTAATGTGGTTGTATACAGCTGTAAGGTCATAGTGATTAATGGAAATTAACTGAGGGATTAATCAGTAACGACAGGTAATGTTAGCCGCAGCCCTGGTGTATATTTATATATTTTTATCCGGCCCTTGTCCCAGATAGTAAAACAAAGTCACAGTGGCTGCGGTCAGCGAGAGCCTCAACCTTCCCTGACTCACTGAAATGTCACTTAGAGTGAGCTGCACAATCCAACGAGGAAAAATAGACTTATTCTACACGGAAGGAGGGAGGAAAGTTAGCAGGGAAATGACCCCTGTGTTTATTTTATTTAGGCTCTCTCTCTCTCTCTCTCATTCTCTCTCTCTCTCTCTCTCTCTCTCTCTCTCTCTCTCTCTCATTTCATTTCTATAAATAGACAGACGCTTGGCAGCTGAGGGGTAGTCCACGCAGAACAAATGCACCCCGTGGCTGTTTCACTTCATTCTCCACATAATGAGCCAGACGGAACGCGCACAGATCGCTGCCGTCACTTCCACTCTCCCCAGGACCGAGGCAGGGGCCACACGTTGCCATGGAGATGTGGCTGTCGGGCAAAAGGGGGCCAGAGCAGGCGAAGCCCGAGACCCCTCCGACGAACTAACCCCTCCGCCTTGATCTCCTGTCTTACCCCTGTCGTCCGGTCCCTTTTTTTTTTTTTACTTCTGACTCTCTTCCCTTCATCCCTCCCTTCTCTTTCATTCAGCACCATAAAGCACAGGGTGGATGAGTAGATGAGTGTGGAGTCCAGTGCCCTGCTCTCATCTTCACTGTGTCTCTGATGTAATGGAGTCAGTGTGGGTATTCCTCTCTCACCCATCTTCCGCTGCAAATATATTCCAGACCAGTGAACCACTGAATGCGCGGCTCCAGTAGCTGCAGCTGCAGAAGTGGCACTCTCCATAGACAAGCTATACAATGTGTGTGTGCAAATGCTGGTCTCTATGGATATTATTTAAGCTGAAGATACATACAGTGTGAGAGCTTAGCGCGGGGCTCCCTTCTGTCTTCACTGTTCTCTGTGTATTTATGGACTGTCAGGGTTTTATCTGAGGAGAGGATTTATTGGTGCAGAAGAGTCAAGGTTTTGTAGCATTTTATAAAGAATAACCAGCTCTTCCTCTGAATGCGATGATGTGCATGCATAGCCACCTATGGATGCCAGTCTAAAAGATGGGATGGCAGTGATGCTGTGACGCAGTGGCTGTCAAGCATTTTGGTCACTGACCCTTTAAAATGAGGATGATAGCAGATCTTTCATGCAGTTTCACTTGGGTGAACTTTGACATGTGAAGCGGTGCCACAGGCTGCTGCACAGTGTCTTGGCAGAGCTAAGCTGTTGTGTTGAAGGGAACAGAGGAGTGAGGAGTCAAAAATTCTGGATCCTATCACATCAGCTGTGTCGCACCAGTTTATATAAGCCTGTTTCACACGGATATGCAGCAAACTTCGCAGTAGTTACGACACAGGAGTCAACGGCGCAAATGGTAACCAAGCAGTGATAATTAACTCTTTGTCCAGTTAGTTATCAGGACACAGATGGACAGTACTGCTCCCAGCACCATTTCAGGCATATCACCAGGATGTGTGAATGAATTATACTGTGCCACTTTCTGGGCCAGGGAGGCACAAAGAAACAAGAAAATGCTACATTTTTTTTGCCTGAAATCATGTTTATTTTTCAACCTTTTTAAAAATCTTGACATGTTATGGCTTTATCTCTTAGACTGACTACACACAAGATGATTCTCAAATCTTAACAGATTTTGAAAATAAGGATAGTTTGAACCTATTTTTAATGTTATAATACCCGTGAATGCACACATTAGAGACCACCTGACCTGCTGTTTTCAGTAACAGTGTCACAGTGGGGAGATCTCTTACAAACTGATGTGATCAAACGTGACTTCAGAATAGAAATAAATATGCTGCTGCAGTTTCTGTCTGTGTCTTTTCCATATTGGTCCTACTGTGTTAGGTAATGGTACATGGTAATTCCTAGCTGGTCTTCTTTTTGTATTTTCCATGTAGCTTGGTTAGCTGCCCTGTTTGTGAGCTGTAAAAGTATGCAACATCTGGACAGTGACACTCCCTGGTCTGCTCACTATCATTGGCTGTGGCAGGTATTTCCATCGGAGGCAGCCTGACCAGGAATGATGTTTGATACTTAATGCAATATATATTTACGGTATCAAACATGTCTGCAATACTGAGGAAGCTCTGACATGATTGGGAGCTGTTGACACAACACGATAGGATTATTTGGGCAAATAATCATTTGCAACAACCCCTGGTCGTTAGGGGCGGCATATTCAGCACAAAATCAGTGTGTAGGCAGCCTCAAGGCCTTAAATCATTTTACAAATCAACCAACCTGAGGAGAGAAATCCCTCTTTTTATTGAACTTCCGTGACTTGTAGAAGTGATAAAAGGTTGTTAGTAGACAGCTTTGTATTAAGGGGTTACAAACACAAAACGATGGGAGCTGTTGTCCAGTAAGCACAGTAACAGCATCATCTCCTGGAGAGAGATGATGCTGGGGAATTTTTTCCAAGTTCCAACACCACATACAAAATTAAGTCACCTGTATCCGACTGGCTGAAGGCTAACATGAAGAGATGTTTTTTTGTTTTTTTTTAATGAGTGGATAAAATCAAAACCATTGTCAGATCAGGACGGCCTGATGGCGAGAGAAGTTTTTTTTTTTTTTTTTTGGCAACATATTTTCCATTAAAGTGAATTGTTGCATCCCTCCAACCCATGTATTGTTTCTCCTGAGTCCTCAGGTGTCTTGGTGCTTAGCTTTGTGTCTGACCCCCACCGTCACCCCACACCCCCACACCACCCTTCATGCACACACACACTCTCACTGGTGACAGGAAGTCGCCCTCCAGACTCAAGGTCTTTAGATGCTGATGTGAGGTGACTCTTTACCTTTCTCATTTCACAACTTCACTATTCATTACTTACCGTCGTAAGTGGACGTCGCCTGGGGGGTGATGTCACTGTCCACTCTCCTGATGACCTCCCCCTCCCTCCCTTGTTTTTCTTTCACCATCCAGGAGCTGACTTTTTTTTCCCTTCTCCCACTAAAGTTGTTGCAACTCGAGCCTACAAATGATCAGCATGTGCAGAGTGCCGAACGCAGCACAGGCAGAGGGAGAAAATACGAATCACAAAGTGCAAGTGCAGCACTATTCTCTTGCGCTATGCTGTATCGTTCCCTGCTCCAGATTTTCTGCTTTTGCTGCATGCTAGATGTTTTAATGAAACTGATCCAGGCCCTCCACCGCCGTCAGGCATACTGAGGGACAAACAGGAAGGAGAGGACAGGTGAAGTCGCTTTACTCTCACCGAATCAATGCCACCAGTCAGTTTCAGGGCTACGGCCATCAAGCCCTCCCGCCCCTGTGAGTGCCGCTCCGCTCAGTGGGAAGCACAAGCAGGCCTGGTGTGTTGATTACAAGTATAATCCATTAATCATCACTGAACGCATGCAGGAGTTTGATGAGAGAGGCAAGAGCAGGCATTGAATTCCAATCATAGGACGCATGCTGGCTGCAGGTACACTTAAAGAGGCTGCACATCAATCCGTCCAGTGTATTCTCTGCCTCCACCCTTCCCCCTGCAGATAAGAAAACTTCATTAAAACATCCAACCGTATTCTCCATACTAATTACAACATTACATGGAGAGGACTGGAGGATGGCGGATGCATGTGGTGATGTTGGGCTGGCTGACCAGATTGGCCTGTCTCATCCCCTTGGTCCATTTGGGGAAGTGATTGTTTTTGAATTTCATATTTGAATTTAACAAGCATGGAAATCTGAACAGGCTAATAAGATTCTGTGCCACAGTGCCGGACTATGTAATTAAAATCGGACCCAATTGATTTTTCCTCCTGCTTTGCATATAGGCTCCATCCCAAAAGAGAAGAGACTCTGCTTACTGCAATAAGAAGTCTGTGCCAAGTCTCTCCATGTTGTTTCTGGGTGGATTAATTATAATTCATTATAGATTAATTGCTAATTAATTTTAAAGACTTTTTAATACTTGTATTAATTTTACACACAGTTTGGTTTGCCCTGGGACTTTTAGGATCTTTTTTCCACAGTGCTTCAGGTCTGTGTGATGCTGTTTTGCTGTAATTAGAGGTGGTGGCAGTGTCAACATCCTCCTGCTTTGCTCCTGTCTCTGGGGCTTCGTCTGTCTTGTCAGCAGTGGTTATGGGTGATTGCGCTGCATCAAGGACTGTGTGCCCAGTGAAGCTCATTATCTACTGGCTACTAATGCATCTAACAGGGGATGGAAGATCACTGGGTTGTGCAATACAGTTGCAAGAGGGGGCGCAAAGAGACAAACGGGATGGTGAGGATGTGTCTGAACTCTGCGAGTTGATGTGCTGGATTTATTTAAAGGAACAGTTTGGTATTTGGGGTAGACATTGTAATGTGTTGCATCACGTTGAAAAAACTTTAAATGTTTTAATTTGGAGTTATGTGAGTATTTTTTCTGGGTCGTTCTGGAGTTCTCACTGTTGGGTTGTCTGGAAATGCTGACAACAGCGGACTAGTTGTTTTCAGTCCAAGCTAAGATAACTGGTTGCTACATATTCGATGGCCAGACTTGGGAGTTGTATCTTCTGACTGCTGAATAGTTGGCTGCTTTAAAAGCTGTATGATGAGTCCACTAGCACACATGGATAGATGCCACATGGGCCTATACCAGGGGTCAGAAAGGTCAGAGGGCCCTGGTCTGGATCAGAGCAACAGTGAATATTGTTTGATTGAAAGTTATAGAGCTCAACTAAACACTCATAGTGGCAAATCAGTCATAAGGATATAAACTTTCAGTTGAGGCCTATGGGGGACTGTTTTTTAACTGTTTGTCTGCAAAGCCCATTCTCTCATAATCCGTCATTGCCTTTAGCACTTTTATGCTTTTTGTCTTGATCACAGAGGTAACTTTTATATCGATGCATTTATTTTCGCTGTCTAAAATTCTGTCATGAGCAGAGCTTACAACAAATCCATGGCATTAGTGAAAAAAAAAAAAAACTTAATTCAAACCTAGATCATAGTCACTAAACTTCTTGTTACTCCCAGAGTTTGTCCTGAGCGCGGCTCTGACAGTCTAAAGGAGCAGACATGTAGAGTTTGGAGATAAAACACTAAGTGATTCCTTAATTACAACCCTCCCTCCCTCCCT
>OMNW01019673.1:10152-38647 GCA_900303245.1 Selene dorsalis | reverse complement strand
TACCGAGCAGGCTGGGGGGGGGGACCTGCCTCTCCGTGCATGAGGACGACAGAGCGGGTTCACCGGGGGAATTTGGTCCGAGGAGCACGTTTGAGTCCAGAGATCCACACAGCGAGCTTATTCTGAGACTGTTGACAGGCTGATCTGAGCGGCACAACAATAATAAAGGAGGCGGACAGGAGCTATTTCGCCGTCACTACATAAACTCCCCGGAATACAAATCCAGGTGGGTTATAATGAACAACGCATGATGCAAACTCACTGATATTTAATCATCTGTGCGTTAATGAGTGATGCAACCTGGCGTACAAGCAGGGGCCAACACAGGCAGGCTTTCTAATTAAATATGTGACAGATCACATCAGCCACGTTTGATGGATTTCAAGATCCGCGTAGCTGCGAATACAGTCGATGTGGTCTGAAGTGATGAGAGCTTGGATGAGGTCCGTCACTCCGGGGAGCCTCAGCCTGCTCAGCCAGCAACCCGTCCATCTGCTCCCGTTGCCCCTTCTTATCGTGCACATATGATCCATTGCAACGGGCTGGAATAGATTCGTGATACCGTCAATTGGGTGTGCCATTAAAATAATTGGCGTCTGTCAGCGCAAGTAACGGAGACCGGTTGTTACGGCACCACCGAGCCCGTCCTGCTGCTGATTGGCTGAGCACCTGGATTTCCAGTTTTATATATATATATATGTGTGTGAGTGTGTGTGTGTGTGTGTGTGTGTGAGAGAGAGAATCTTAATCTCATATCTACGTGTATCGTGGTGTCCCCCGCTCGGCCTGTTGTCACCGTTTACAGCTCATTCTGGAGACAAGTGATGCCGGTCATGTATCTACAGTAAGAGACAGTGTAGGGTTTGATACTTTGGGCAAAGACCAAATAAAAGCGTCCACACGCGCAGGCCCATACGCCCCCTACAAGTTAGAGCGCGGGCCTATGGGTGCTCCGGCAGGGATTCCCCCCTCAGGTAGCACTCACATCGCTATAGTGAGCGAAGCGGCTTTACGATGATTAATCAGGAACAGCTGAGGCTCTCTGTGCGTCTGCTGAGTCCATGTTTACGCGCATCTCAAATAACCTCCTTAAACAAGACCCTCTTCCCAAAATAGGGGAAGGGAAGGAGATCTGTGAGCAGCCGCTCTCTGCTCTCAACAACTATCTCAGTCACAACGCTGTCCGCACCAGGCAGGACATACAGGAGGGTGTGTGTGTGCACGGTGGTGGTGGTCACTAAGTCAGGAATATCTGCCTCTTACTAAAATCTTTGGGTCGATTATTGCTGCAATAGGCTGCATGTCTGTGGATTGTTATAAAGAATAGTCGATTGATTGATGTATAAAAAATAATTAGAAATGCCAACCACAATTCCCAAAGCCAAAACTGACACATTCAGAGTCAAAAAGCAAATCATGCATGCATGTCTATTCAGTTTGAAATCACAGGAAAAAAAAATGGGAATATTTCCATTTTTGATGCTGCAACCGCAACTTAAAAACAACTAATTATGACATCTTTTCTATAGAGTGACTAAGTGATTAATCAGCCAATTATTCCAGAGCTTCCTCCCTCATCAAAAAAAGCCTGTAAAGCCTGAAACACATTGTTCTTTTTTTCCCTAACACATGATAAATTCTTGAATTTCCTAAAGGTTATATTCACTAGGAATCCCCTGCTGTAGTATCAAAGTGCCTAATGAACTTGTAACCCTATAGGAATTGAATCAGTTTGGACTTAAATGGAGAGTATTAAAGCCGTCTGATGGTGTGCATGCTGCTCCAGCCTGACAGGAGTCAAATTAAATGTGTATGTTTAAGTTTTGTTATGTATCATTATAAGAATATTTGAACAGGTATCATCAGCGAACCCCTTTATGAATGGATTTTCAGTACAGGATAGACTATTAGTTAACTTGCTGATATGAAACTAGGTGTTGGGATTTTGCTGTAGGCGCTGTATATGGGATGGTTACCTCTGATTTCCTATCTCGTAACATTTTCCTAGAGATCCTCTTCTCATGTCATTTTCTTGAAAATACTGAGGTATTAAATCAAAATTTGTATTGCTTGATTTTGTAAGTTTCATGAGTTCTACTTCTTTATATTTTCTGAAGGATTAAGTGGTTAGAAGTTGTGTAGATTGAGTTTAAGTGGGTTCACCCTCAACTATTTGTGGTTGAAGAGGTCGGAGTCAGATTTAATTGGAATATGTCAAAGCTGAACCTCACCAGTAATTTAGATATGTCAGTTACAATATGGCTGTAAGGGTCCCTGCACAACTCCCTTTTCACTTGATTTTAATACTTTTTGGTAGCTGCCTCTGAACAGTCGTGATTAGTCCGTCCCCACATCCTCAATGCAACATACAATCCTTAAAACAGTAATTAGTATGCAAATTGTTTTGTGTAGCTCCTAATTTTGAGGGCACGGTTCTAATGGTGGTACACTTAGAGAAATGGGTCGTTCTCTCTCCATCTCCAAATGGCACTCAGTGCAATCTGTGTGCGGATAGAAAATCAATATTAAGATAGAAAATCAATATGAAATCCTTGTGAGGTCATACACCTGAGCAGCCTGTCCGAGTGCTTTAATGTAATCATTTTAATGAGGTTTACATTATGGCCTGAGATTATATGTTTTTGTCTCTCAAATGAGTGATCAATCAATCAGTCAGGTAATCAATCAATCAGTCAGTCAGTCAGTCAATCAGTTCCTATTAGCTATATTGTCAGCGGTTATCTTGCATTGCAATTTTGTTAAAAGACTGTGCAAAGTCTTTTGTGGCTGTCGAACTTTTGAAAGTCAAAAACCTAAAACCAAAATGATGTCATCAGCCTTGTATATGTTTATATATGGTGATGTCATCAGGTGGAGCATTTACCAATTCAGATTTGCATGATGGGAATTTTAGGTTCACTAAGGCTGGTTTTGTATTTCGGTCTTACCAAACGGGCTACCAAACCTTCAGGGTCTGTGTGCAGAGGTTCCAAGGTTATACAGCAGTTGATGAGCACCTCATCAAAAATTTAACCACACGCTGGGACTGTGGGGTCAATGGAGATTTGGATGGGAACTGCTAGAACAGTGACTGTCTGCTTCTGTTATCTTCTACATGCTCCTAAAGGCAATGAAGTTTGTTGGGAGTGAAGATGAGAAGTTAAAGAGACTCTAATTGTCTTGTATTCAGAAATGGGTCACAGCGCAGTCGTGTTACAAGTTACCTGAGAAGTGCATCTGTCATCTAACCGGATGTACACAGTTATATAGAACTAACTTTATAACTGGATCACATCTGCGGCTGCACTGGTTCATATTGTGCTCCTACATCCAAGGTGTAAATGCAGTTTGTATAGTTTAACTCGGTCTTGAGAAAAAAAACTACACCCACCACTAAATTAAAAGGTCATTTAACTCCGCCCCCCTTCTCCCATCTCAAATCGCCCGGCATCAACTTCAAGTACTGGCAGCAGCTGCAAACGCTTTCCTCAGAAAAAGTGACTTAAAAATA
Organism: Selene dorsalis; assembly: GCA_900303245.1. Taxonomy (NCBI): domain Eukaryota; kingdom Metazoa; phylum Chordata; class Actinopteri; order Carangiformes; family Carangidae; genus Selene; species Selene dorsalis. The sequence continues at coordinate 35,136 of OMNW01019673.1, read as the reverse complement.
AATGATGCCCTTCCATGGCATCACTTTCCTCAAACTAGGACATGCTATGTTTGTCGACAACTTCACCAACCCTGTCGAACTGATTTACATATTGGGATCTGATCAGAGCTGTCAGAATCAAGATAACGAGAGCACCAGGCATAAATCCAGATGCCTGTGGAGCAGCTGCCATTATCCACATAATGTATTCAGATACATTGATACCAGGTGTAAATGGGAATTTTAAGCCTAGATATAATGTCTGGTTCTGCTTTGAAGTTGACCATTTTTTATTACAAGTCTGCTATTTTGATGGACTGCGATGTCTCCTAGTAATTAAAGCTACAAAATACAAGTTGTGGAGATCAAGCTCTCCTCTCAGCCCTCCCTCTCCTTGCTCGGCTTCGCTCTTACCAGCCCATTACCTGCATCCTCAATGCGTTCACTGTCTCAGTAAATGTAGGAATTTGGAGCTTGCTAGTCTGTTAGGCAGCCATAGTGATGTCTTCCAGCGGCCTGAAGCCTTGGTGCAAGAGGAGTATTTAGACAAGAAGCATGTTCATGTATTGATTGACAGCCCTGAGCCCCCACCTCTGACTAAGGCCTCTCCTGACTGGTTAGAAGGCCGAAACTCACTCATAAAATTTAGAGGGGAATATCTCTGCACTACTGCCGGGCTGTTCAATGAGTCTGGGACACAGAAGCCTTTAAAAACACAGCTCCACATTTAAGATACTGTATGTTTTGGAGCTAGGATGTCAGGGTGATTTTTCCCCCCTCTATATTTTGGCAGGCACAGACTGTCTGACTCTGGGCAATGAATGAATCTGGCCCTGAATCCCCCAGAAACGGTCCTTCTGTATTAGGGCTGCAGGTGCGCAGGTACAGGAGGTGTCAAAGCCAAGGCAAGTCTGTATGAGATGAGTCTATATGGAAACTACATCAGATGTGCACTTGCACTGCTTAAAGCTAAACTTTCACATAGTACTCAGTTTAGTTTAAACACTCTTGAGGGTGTTAATGCTCTCATAACAGTGCAATCTGCAACATATAAAAGCTGAGAATAGGTTGGAGAAAGTTTTAGCTTCAGACTGTAGGACGTTAGAAAAAAGGATATGGCCATTTCCTGGAAGCAGTAAATACCAGTGGAAAATGTCAGCAGAAAAGATTATGTAGTTTGTTCAGGTCAGGGCTATATGAGGCATCTTTCAATTGATAACTAAATAGAAGTGTTACATTTTAAGTTTGTCAATAGAAATCACAATTGTATTGCAAAAATCTGCTCCTCATAATACTGTATGTGTTTTTTGAGCAAAGGAAGTAGTGCAGAACATTTTTGTAGTGCAGGCAGGTCATAGGGAGGTGGTCGTGGTAGATGCTGGTGAACAAGGCCTTGTCTACTCCAGAGAAAAGGGGCTCATAGAGTCTTGTGTTCAGTTAACAAAAGCTCTTTGGTTAAGGGAGAGGTTGTGGTTTCACTTCAGTGTCAATACAGCATACAGATGGTTTTTCATGCAGTGTGGAAAGTTTAAAACCAATATCACAGTCTTTAGAAAAAAAAGGCATTATCAGCACAGCATTATGTTTTCTTGCTGTTGCAGATCAGTAAAACATTATACGGTGAATGTAATTTTTCAGGGACAAGGTTGTCACGGAACTCATGGAAGTGCAATGTACAGTAATAATAAATTGCTGTATTATCCCTTCAATGCTGTGTTTTCAAGCCATGGTAGGTTTTGTAAGAGGATTAGCAGAAGTGGTGCTGATATGTAATGATATAGAAGTAAAAGTAGCAGTAGTGCTATCAGCAGGGTTGCAACGAGGGGAAACTGAATCCAGTTTGCAATAAGCTGATGTGACCACCTGTGCTCCTGGTCAGTGATCACGTCATGCAATAGGATACCAAAACAAAACACCTTGGCAGTGCACAGTGAACTCTGTTTATAATATATTTTGTCTTTTGGTAGAAATGGGAATGACCTTACTATAGTTTAGTTTTGAAAAAAAAAACCAAAAACCTCTGAGAATGATTTTATTCAGCTTGTGAAATGTGTAAACCAGGGAGGAGGTATTACTGACCATTGACTCCCTCTGTCAAGTGTTACTGTATAACCTTATATTCTTAAAATTCTCTGTTTCACTCTGGTAGTTTGCTCTTGGATTCATGGGTATTTGGTTTGTTTGCCATTTTGTTTTACCTCTGTTTATCCAGGGTCGGCCGACTGAGCACATTCCACTCTTTTTCATCACTGTCCTCCTTCCATACTCTGATAACACACATTCACGCATGAAGACACTGGAGTCTCCCTCTGTCTGCTTTAAAGCTGCAGGAAATCACAGTGAAGTGTTGAAGGGAGAGGGAGTTTCAGGCTCATTTAAAGTGCAACTGCACTATAATCAATATTTGTATATTAATCAATCTAAAGAGTATCTGAAAAAGATGAACCCACAGACTCTGAAGTTGCTAGAGTGAGCTTTTTAGCTTCTTTGAGCCCATTGTTTTGATTTGGTGCACATGCACCCACTGTTCCCATAGTGTCCCCTTAGACTGTAACAGGCAGCTGTTTTATATTTGAAGCTGTTTTAAGCTCTGAAGACTGACTGCCTGTCCACTATGTGATGCTGGGACTGTAGTTTGCAAAGTTAGCTAGCCTGCTGGTAAATATGATGCAGCATTTAACAGTGACATAGTGAGCCAGATATTTCCCTCAGGATTAGACCTTAACAGACCTAAGAAAAAAAGAGGTAATATTGGATTTACATTCATCAGTGCAGCAGAGACAGCAAACAAAGTATTGACTGAAAATCTCAGGTTTTATGCAGTAATCCTGAATCATGTTGCTTTTCATATGACTATAGTCTAAAAATAGAAAGGTTGAGCAAGGTTACAACTTTGGGCTGAAATAATTTCAGTCAATCTAAAATATGAAATTGATGTTGATTTGACGCTTTAGATCCAGGTTACCCCTTCACTAGTATATCACCTAACAATTAAATGACCAGTCATTTAATCATTCCTGTCCCCAGGTTGTAACAAACTGATAGGCCCTCCCTTGCCTTTAAATCCTGGATGCTGCGTCTATTTCTGCCTCATTGCAGTTTCTGCTCGTCCACCCTGGCTAGCCACCATGCAATAAAAAAGACAGGGGAGAACCTAGCTGGTCAGCACCACTGCTGCTCTGATTCTAAAACAGGAAAACATTTCCCTCAGCCTCCCAGTGCTCACAGTGCTTTATTCATCCTTGCTGCCAGTTTTTCATCTTTTCAGATTTTACAGTGTTTTAAATGTGATTTTGAGCAATGTACTGTTTTTTGTTTTTTTAAGATTTAGTCTTGTAGGTGGGTTGCTGCGTTCAACTTTCAGTCTGAACAAGTGCAAAACCTTTCTTCTCATTAAGTTAACTTTGTCACTCAATTATTTCCCTGTTGTTTCTGTTTGTGCTCAGTGCTGTCAGTTCTCACAGGGATTGCATAGCTGGCTCTTGTCCATATAAATGGCTCTGCTGATTCAGTTAAATTTTAAGTTCCTTGTCTCTGCTGCTGTTTGCTGTCGTCCCCACTTCTGTTCTCCAGATCAGTGTGCTCCTCTGCAATCAACATCTTTTTTTTCTTTCTTTTTTTTCTTTTTTTTTTTTTTATATCTGAGGAATTTAATTTCAAACTGAGGTAGCTTCTCTTTTTGACATTTCATCTATCAACTCCTTTAAAAGGAGCTTCAGGAAGGACATGTCTCTGAATATTACTGAGGTTATGCCTAACAGTGATATAATCATTTGTTCCTGTGAACTGTTTAATTAAAGATATTAGAAATAGATTATTCTAGAATAGATTAATTCGTGCCTGAATATTTTTTGTGTGATGTTATATGTGTGTTGACACAGCTCAGCTTTCAGGGGTAATATTTGGCTTTTGAATAGATGTGAGTGCTTCAAATCTGCCAGCTCTTTTTGACTATCCACACCTCCATTGAAAAATGTTGACAGTCATCCAAACTGGCCAGTCGTCTGTCTGAATGATATAATTTCCAAAAATATCGCCTCAGTTCAAGTGGCTGGAGTTATTTTAAGTCTTCAGATCCACTGTACCAAGTAAAGGGTTAAATCAAATAAGAAATCTGTATTACACTGCATAACATCTGCTATTTAATGGATGCTCTTATCCAAAGTGCCTTAAAGTGCCATGTTTACATACTGTACACATTTTAGTGCAGGAGGCCCCAGAGGTAATCAACCCTTTATCCAGGAAATCAGAACACAAGAATGCACTTTTAGGTACAAAATAAAAAAAATGACTCAAACTATAGACAAAGCTCAACAAAAGCAAAGTGAAACACCTGTCATGGTAGTATTAGAAATGTAATCCTCCGGTGCACTCAGGAGGGAATGATTAACTCGCACTGTTAGTATGTCTCTGAAGAGATGACTTTAATTGTGCGTCTCGTGGGCCCAAAGGTTTCAGATAAACCTCACCCTAACCACTATATCATCAGATATCGTTCAAAAGAGAGCCTCAATAATAAATCCCCTGTGTTACGTCTTTAAAGTTTGGGCTGGTTAAGTGTGCTTCACTCTTCCGTTGCCTTTGGCCTCAGCTGTTGGCATCAAAAGAATTGTCAAGTCCTATCTCATGAGAGCTGACGAGGTCCATAAGATGCTTAGCCTGAGTTTTTATGAATTCGGACAGTGTCTGCATTGTTGTGGTAATGCTGCTTTCTCTTGCGGAAGTGGTAAGTGTGCATTTAGGGTTCTGTATATAATGAATTTGGACGGGACATCTGTACCCTTTGTTTTATTTCTTGATGGTCTCCTGCCTCCTCTCTGCTGCTTTTTTTTTTTTTTTGCCAATGCGACATTTTGGACAGTGCTTAGTTTGGCAACATTGTACGCCTGCTGAGCGAGCTGTTTGGTCCAGAGCTGTGTGTATTACCCCTGAGATTTCAGACAATCACGCGCAAGTCCACATTATTGGGTGCACGTATCCATAGCTTAACTGAAAATAAACTTTATGATTGGAAATGAGCCCTCAGCCTGTGATTTTTATTAAACCAGTGTTATCTACATTGTTCACATATTGGTTTACAGACCTGAAAATCTCATGAATTTCTCAGCTCAGAAGTGTTTTCCAGCCTGAATCTTCAGATAACATAAAGGTCTCATGACTATGTTGTTTGTAAAGGAGGAGGCAGAAACCTTTCCAGAGAGACAGTGGGATAATTTAAATTTGTGCACTCACGTGTAACAGAAATGTCTTGCTTCAGACAGTGTGTGTTTTCCTCATTTGAAACCTGCTGTCTTACAAACCTGTACAACTACTACTCCTTAAACCTGGGATTTCAAACAATGTAGAGATCCCTGAAGGTTGGATAACTGTTCCAGGATGCCTCTATTATTTATTCTGCATCTCAAATGAATACACTGTACTGCATTAAATATGTACAATAAGTATTTATATATTTATCAAGCAATAGATGCATTCATTTATCGACCCAAAGCAATGTGGTGCAATTATTTTATCACTGTTCTTCCCCCGTCTGGATGTTCACAACATAAAAGATAAAGATATAAACTAACAGCCATATAATCTCTATTGTTTGTGTCTGGTGTCTTAGGTGGTGGGTGGAGAAAAAGCACAGCCCAGTGCTGGATCCCAGAGGGACTGTCAGCGTGGTAAGGACCCTTGAGACGAAGGAGGGTGCATGGAGGGTTCAAAGCCTGTAAAGCCAGGGTCATCAGCCTGCCTCTGGTTGGGGCTGGTCTCTGTGGCTGTAGCCTTCCTTTGTACAGAGGCCCGGACCACTCCGAGCCCCCTGCTCAGTTCCAGCAATGCAACCTGTGAAGGAAACTCCAAGTGTCACGCAGGGATCATCCTGCCCATATGGTATCCGGAGGATCCGTCCATGGGAGACAAGATCGCACGGGTCATTGTGTACTTTGTGGCCCTCATCTACATGTTTCTCGGAGTATCTATCATTGCTGACCGCTTCATGGCAGCCATTGAGGTTATCACCTCCCAGGAGAAGGAAATTGTCATTAAAAGGCCCAATGGGGAAACAACCACAACCACAATCAGGGTGTGGAACGAAACGGTCTCCAACCTCACCCTCATGGCCTTAGGCTCATCCGCCCCAGAGATAATGCTTTCTGTGATCGAGGTTTGTGGACATGAGTTCAAATCTGGAGAGCTCGGGCCCTCCACGATAGTTGGCAGCGCAGCCTTCAATATGTTTGTCATCATTGGCCTCTGCGTGTCTGTCATTCCCCAAGGAGAGGTACGCAAGGTCAAACACCTCAGAGTGTTTTTTATCACTGCAGGCTGGAGCATTTTTGCTTACATCTGGCTCTACATGATCCTGGCTGTATTTTCTCCCAACGAAGTCCAAGTCTGGGAAGGTCTCCTCACTTTGGCCTTTTTCCCCATATGTGTAATCCTTGCCTGGGTGGCGGACAGACGACTGCTTTTCTACAGGTTCATGCACAAGAAGTATCGCACTGACAAACACAGAGGCGTCATCATCGAGACCGAGGCCGAGCGCTCCAAGGGAATTGAGATGGACGGCAAGATGGTCAACTCCCACTTCATGGATGGAGGTGCGGCCAGCAATTTGATTGGACTGATAGAGAGCAAAGAGGTCGACGAGTCCCGGCGTGACATGATCCGCATCCTTAAAGATCTGAAGCAGAAACATCCAGAGAAAGAACTGGATCAGCTGGTAGAGATGGCCAACTACTATGCTCTATCGCATCAGCAGAAGAGCCGTGCCTTCTACCGTATCCAAGCCACACGCATGATGACAGGTGCTGGAAATATCCTCAAGAAGCATGTCGCAGAGCAGGCGAAGAAGAGTGCCAGCGTGCAGGAGGTGCACGTGGAGGAGCCAGAAGAGTACGTGTCTCGGATCGCTTTTGAGCCCGCTGTCTACCAGTGCCTCGAGAACTGTGGTGCCGCCATTCTGACTATCACCAGAAAAGGTGGAGACATCAATAAGACGATCTACGTGGATTATAAGACAGAGGATGGCTCAGCCAACGCTGGGGCTGACTATGAGTTCACAGAGGGTACAGTAGTTTTCAAACCAGGAGAGATGATCAAGGAAATCAGCATTGGCATCATAGATGATGACATCTTTGAAGAGGATGAGCACTTTTTCGTGCGCCTGAGTAATTTGCGTGTCCTGGAGACTGAGGATGAAGTGCTGTCCCCCAACAGTCTCCCGTACCCAAAGGCCATGCTGGGGTTCCCCTCTGTGGCCACTGTGACCATTCTGGATGACGACCATTCAGGCATCTTCACCTTTGAAAGCAGCTCGGCACACGTCAGTGAAAGCATCGGTATTATGGAAGTGAAGGTGCTGAGGACTTCTGGAGCAAGGGGGACGGTCATTGTGCCTTATCGCACCATGGAGGGACTCGCCAAAGGAGGAGGGGAGGACTTTGAAGACACCTACGGAGAGCTGGAATTCAAAAACGATGAGACGTGGTAAGACAGAAGCTCTTTTTCTTAAATTGTTGTGGGACAGTTGCTTTTCATTAATGGGTTGTTGGCAATTTATTACTGGCCATTGTTTGATTTTTAATCCCCCAAGGTTATTGAAGATGAAGTGAATTTAGGAGTCATAAACTAATTTTCCTTTGATCCTCGTATTTGCATCCCACTGATTTGCGGGTTTTGATGTATCGTTGCAGTTTGATGGTGGTAAACCTGTCAAGAAACGATATGATCACTGGCTTCAAAGCTGTTCGGCGTTCCACCACATACATGTCTAATTCGGTGTTTGCTTTTGATACAAATATGTTTGTCTCCTTTGCTTCTTGACATCATTTAATCCAGAACATTCTTTGGTGACCTGCTCATGTTCCGTTTGCACTCGTCGCTGTGAATTTCAAATGCTTTTTTCTTTACATGCTTAGGCAGCGTACTCTCTGAGCGTACACTCCATATCCCCTTGTTTTCCTGTCAGGAGATTTTGCTCTCATCAGAGTGCTTTGGTAGCAATCCTGTGTGTGTTGCATGCAATGGGGATTCAACTTTGGGATTCGTCACACAACCCTGGAAACAGGAAGTCCTTAAGTAACCCTCCCCTTGCCTCTCTAATCCCTGCTGCTTTTGTTTTGTCGAACTTTGGGGTTTATGCTCTTTTCTTTTTTCTCATTGTTTGTCTTTCATTTCTGTGTCAAGTGAAACAAAGCGGCAGGGATGGACAGAAACAGGATATTAAAAAAGATAGAGAACTAGAAAAAAGGTCAAAGGCCAGATTCAGGTTTATGTAATCATCAGTGCACGGTAGTATTTTAGGTCAGTAGGTACGACGTGTAACATGAGTAATGAGACAGGGGGGTTTCATTTGTTCTAGGGTCAGCCATGCTATAAAAGCTTAGAGTTTGGTTTCTAAGCTTCTGTGAGGAATAGTAACGTCATATGCAAATTGTGTATGTTATGTAGTCTCGTCAGCTGTACCATCTGTGTCTAATACTGCACTACAAAAACACAGGCCTACAGCTGAGTGGGCATGTTTGGAAGTGTTGTAGTAATAGCATCATGCTGTGCTGTAGCACAAATAGCATCGCGGCCGTAGATCGTATGATGCTGCAGCCTTTTGTCCCATGCATATGAGGTGGTGCTCCGGGATACTGGCATGTGAACAGAATTGCGCCTCTTGAGAAATATTGATTTGTTTATTTCACAGCTTGCATCCGCTTGCATCTCACACATCAGACTGCAGGCACTGAATCAAAGTGACATCCGTCCATGACATACCCCTTCCCCCACCAATCAGGACCCTCTCAGCATGCTGAAGCTGACTGGCAGGGTCTGTGCTCCAGGGTGTGGGATCCTGAGGGCTGAGGCAGCCCAGGAGACCGGCGGCTGGGGAACGAGTGTCGGGGTGATCAGCATGCTCTTGGGGCCTGCTGAGCTCTCAGGGTTTAGCTTGATTTATGTGAGAGTTGCTTTTTGGGCCGGGCCTGAAGGCTGCCGGGGGTGTAGAGGGGGAGAGATGTGGAGAATGACTATTATTATGAGACTGTTGTGATGTTGTTGGCATTGTGAGGGAATGCTGGTCTATCGATCTGTTCATTGTGTTGCACATTGTGCTGCTAGATGGATGTTCTTACATTGCAGCAGTGCGCCAATGTGAGAGAGCGCACAACTTGACATGATGTGAATTGATAAATACAAGAAGTGATCCAGGTGAACAATCTCACTGTATGGTTAGATAATTATTTCTATCCCACTGTAACAGTAATGACCTGTGTCTGTCATCTGTTTTGTACATTTATGAGGAATGGACTACGTTAGACCCTGTCTTGATAAATACTAGTGAGCTGGGAGAAAAAAATTGACTTTATGGCCAAATAATGATTATTTTTGAACATTTCATTGAGCAGTAAGGACCAGGACTAAATACATCCACCCCCTCATTCATTCATACAGGCAACCAGAGTGGACTGGATTAGTTACTGGTGCTGAACCAAGAAATAGTCTGCTACATAAGCTGTCAAATGCTGAATTGAAGGTAATGGTGTTTAATTAAGCAAGCAAACAAAACTTTATTTATATAGCACATTTCATTCACTGTGCTGCACAAAGCACGAGTTATCAAAGACGTTGCAAACACAATAACTGCGTGAACAGTGTAAGGATAAAACATGAGATACAAATTGAAACGCACATAAATGATATGCATGAGTCATTAAGAAGATAGAAAACAAATAGGATCAACAACATATCAGTAAAAATGAAATATGTAAATTAGAAATATTAAAAATGAGGAATAAAATGTGATTAAACAAAAATAATAATTAGAACTAATTAGAAACTGGTATCCGCATTTTTTAACTTTTGACAGGGCCAGACGAGCTGTTCTCTCTCGACTGTATAGCTTTGTATTTAGGAGACATAATGGGATCAGTTTTTATGGCAACAAAGCAAATATAAAAAGAGGGTTTCCTAAAATTTCAAACTAATTTTTAAACCATGGGGGATAGCTGTATGAGGCAGATTTAGGGTGAAACTCCTTCAGTTGTCTTTGGTTTAGAAACATACCTTTTTATTATAAGCTGGGGTTGTGCAGATTTATGATTCAATCAAAACACTGTGTGTAGATGTAGTGTTAGGCTGAGACTCTGGGGCTGAAAGGGCAAGCTAAAGGTGAAAATGTCCGACCTTTCAATCCTTTTAGTGAGATTTAAAATCATATTGCTGCTTTTAAATCAGCTGTCAATGCAAATAGAGTTGACATTTTCAGCAACAGTTATGATGCTTACCAAGGAAAAAAAATATAAGAAAATAATAAGTGTCAAAATCATCATCTGTAAAATAAATGTCAAAGAAATAGTCATGTTGATAGATGTGCAGTCGTATCCTGACAGTGTAGATTTTCATTGTCCACACTGACAGACCTGATACAAAATAAACAAGATATGACTTTTACTGCAACTTAGGCAGTCAGCGTTGATTAATATACTCACTGTGGAGCAATGATAAATGCTGTGCGATCACTCAAAGCATATTGGACATTATTCAATTAAGCAGTTAAAACAATGAAAATTGTTCATATGCATGAACACGCTCACATCTTATTATGAAAATCTCTCCTTCCTCTGTCGGAGACTTGTGGACCTTCTGTAAAAGCCGCAGACCGCTGTAACAGAACTCCCAACAAATCTCCTGAAATTTCCATAATTATGCTCGGATAGTGATGAATTAGATTCTGTGTGCATCCATAAAAAAGACAAAGAGGAGCAGAGGATGTGACAGCTTCATCCAGAAGCAGACTAGAAGATTCATGAGAACATTTCCATACACAAAACAAAAGGGGATGAATGTGTAGAATATTCACTAAAGGCATAATTACAATGATGTTTCTTCCGCTGCCTTGAAAGCTCTCCTCAGGGTCATTTTAATGCTCACGACATGAAAAAATACTGAATTTATTTGCCTCCATTGCCTTTACGTTCATATTCCGCCAGTGTTGTGCATGAAAATTGACAATGAAAAGGTTTATTAACATTTTCCAAATTACAGAAGGGTTCCCAATTTGGCATGTGGTTAAAACAGGTAATTCAGTGTTAATTGTGGCAACTAAATGAGGGCAGATTGCGCTCCCAGTGTTAAGGACATTTTTTTGTCCTTTAGGACAATTAGACCACATAATGCTTCAGCTCTCATGTTCCTCCTTTCTCTCTTGCCCTGTTTTACGAGGCACTGACTCTCAATCTCTTTTGACACACTTTAGGCCCATTGTTATCAACCAGAGTGGAAATTTATTACAGTCCTAATCTGGAGCTCTGGAATACATCACTCCAATTCTTCGCCAGACAATACTTCTCAGCACGAGGGATGAAGTTTAATAGTTTTTCTTTTTCTTGGCAATGCTTCTGCTCCGAGCCAACAGATATGAACCTCGTCCAGGCGCCACAAGCTTCTTAAATCTACATTTTTATGGTGGTCAAACCTATAAACTGGCTGCTAAGATAAACAGTACTCACTAATTAGGTGCTTTCCAGTGGGGCAGCGCTTTTGTCCAAACTTAAAAATGAGCTGCAGTCTGAGCTACACATGACAGCTTATTTAGTATTGATCAGTTTCTATCATTTAATGTGTTGATATTTTTTTGTAATTAATGAAATAAAGGTTTCAACTACATTAAAAGATTTAATCTACAGTGATATAAAACTGAGAAAAAGTAGGTTATTCTTACTTTTGAGAAGAGAACAGAGAACAATTGAATATTTCCGTTGAAATGGTTTAAATCATTAATCAATGAATCAATAATGGATTTTTCCTCCTCGTACTATAATAAAAAAAAAAACACAAGAAATAAGCAGAAAAGAAAAATGAGAAAGAGGCAAAATGTGCAATTCATAGATCATTTGACAATGAATCCATTATTATAGAGTAATTCTTGAAGAGAGAATATGACGAACGACTAATTATGGACATTTGTACACTGAGGTGGTCAAAGTGACTCTGGGACGCTCTGATGGACATTTTACAGATTAAACACCCGCCCTCAACCCTCAGGTTTATCTTGAGACCCTTTGGGTGGGTCAGGAACCGCTACATTGCTGCTGAGAATATTAAAGGGATAAAGGTTACAGGCCAGTGTTTCCTATGACCGAGAGAGGATAACACAGCTGTGAGGTGGAGAAGCTCGGTCCCAGGAGAGTTACATGTTTAACTAGGCGCTGATGGATTCATAAACAAATGAGTGGTGTGCAGCGGATGGACCAGAATCAGCTAAAGTAATTGCCGCTGTGGTCACGCTGCGCGAGCATGACTCCTGCGCTTGTAAACCTGCCTTTATGTTTTTAAATAGCATCACGATATAGGATGCACAGATCTGCCCTTTCCCCTACTCTCCGCCCCACCTCCTCCGTTTCTTGAAGGGCTCTCACCCTCACCCAACCATTTCCTTAATATCACAGGAATGTGTAGCTGTCACCCCTCTGGGCGTCATGACTGACAGAACACATGTCCACGCTGATCCTCATCCTGCTGACCGCTCCGTTTTCCCCCCTGCCAGCACTTTTCCAGACATCCTGGAATAGACCCCTGAGGTTTACCTTACCACCCTGCTGCCTGCACCTCTCGCTCAAACAGGATCATCTGCAGCTCAGCTAACCATATGCAGTGTATACCACGTGTTCTTTTATTCATGTTAACCCCATCGTTTCTTTTCTCTCAATAATTGGAATGTGTCTTTGTGTTTTCACGGGACCTCTGGGTGTAATCACACCTTGTTTTCTTTAGTAATGCGGTGAAGATTGTTATGTGGTATTTTTGTGTTTGCTTCATTACAGTTACGTCTGTTAAATGGGAACCAGGGCTTCTAAACAAAAGTCACACTAACTCGCATGTGGCTCATTTTTATGTTTGGTGCGAGATCTTGGAAGATGAGGGAGCAGAATAAATCACATTTCATAAAAAAAAAAAAAAATCAAAGTGAAGCAGGTTTTAAATCTAGCCATTCAAACAGCTGCACTTGATTTTAACAACTAAACATTTTCTTTTTTAAACGTTTGACCCAAACTAGACAAGAAGACTCTTTGAAGCCCCGGTGTGTCTTAACTCTGCTTTTCATACCTGGAAAAAGCACATAACTAAGTAAACAAAATGTCAACAGCTTTGGTCACAGACCGAGGTAACAGTACAGCGTTGGCTGATGGGAATGTCAGTGGTTTAGCAAATTGTGGCCTGAATGAAAAGTTACAAGATCTTTCAAAGTATTACAGCATTACAGTATTATATCTTCTCTGGAGACCATGAATGTGTACGCGTTATTGAGTTCCAGTCATTGCTGAGGTATTTAACTGGATAATGATAAAAACACTAGATGAGGATCTCTGAAGTAGGATTCATCCTCTGGGTTAGGGAAGGTCTGAAAACCAACTAATCTCTGTTGAAATATTCTCGTCTGGACCAAAGTGATTGATCAACATTGACCACAGACCAGAGAGCCCGCTACCATGGCCGAAAACAAACGCTCTGTGGTGGGGGAAGTGCATCCTTAGTGACAATACTGGGCATAAAATGGCATGAAATTGTTCTGTGTACCATAAACACCCTTCTCCTCTGCGGTCATCAGATATGAGTTTAACACACACACACATGTTGTATATTATATAAAGAGTGTCTCACGCAGGTTTAAACGCATCAGGACATGGACACACAGATACTCGAGGATTCATGATAACATTTCTTATCTTTGCAAACTTCTTGTAGCTTTTATACTTTGGGTCCTGTGTACAAATACTGTAAAGAAAAACACACACACACACACAGGCACTAACTCACGCACAGGTTGAGTGGCAATAAATATGCTGGCCCTGCGTTTGTTCCTCCCAGTTGGGGGAATGCAATTAAGTTAAAGCTTATTTATAACACAATCCAGTGCAGGGCGTGTCGCCAGCTCCTCACCCCTCCCAAGTGTTTGTGTGTAAATCTGACTGAGGTTCATATATTCAAGCTCCCAAACCTGTGACAGACTCTCAGGGCTAATGGAGTTAGGATAGGGGTACGTGCATCAGTTTGACCCATTTGACTCTCAAAGCGTTTAGCTATAGCGTTTTAACAAATAACCATGGTTTTATTATTTGGTTTGGTTCAGGAGAAACATGACATGATGCTGATGCTCCTACACAGTGATTGATTGTGCAAACTTTTTAAAATAAGTTTCTTTATAAAGTTTTTGTTTTTAACTGCTCAGTTGACAAAATGGTAATTCTTTCACCAGCTGGATCCTGTAGAGAATTTGAATGCTGCATGAAGGGAATGTTTTCCACTATATATAAACGTGTGTCAGCATTTAAAGCATTTAAAATAAAATGTTATGTAATGAAAGAACATATATATTCATAATATGTTAATTTACAATAAGGCAACTGTTCTTCTCATCTACTTATCTTTGAGGAATGTGTAATCAGGTTATCAGGACCCACGTTAAAACCAAAATTAAAGGTCCGTTTTACCCAAATAAGAAAAATACATGTTTTTCTCACTAATCTTCAATTATAGCTCACTGTATCTATAGTTTATTCAGTTATTCTCTATAGTTACACACTATACAATCTTTTCTGGGAATTGTTCAGAATAACCAGGAAAGATGTTGATGTGGCTCTGGGGACAGCACCTCTCGACAGACTGAGAGCTATTATGGATTAAATATAGGTATCGATATAAATTACGCTATTGACCCCTGATTTAATGGGTGAAATGAGATGCATTTATACAGTGTAATGCTTTTCTAGTCACATTGACCAGTTTAAGTGTTTTATACTGCGAGATACATCCACCCAATCACACACTCATTCAGCAACACACACACACACAAGCGTCGGAACATCAGTTCCCGGTCCCTGTCTTGATCCCTGATCTGGTCCCGGTCCCGGTTCGGGTTCCGGTTCAGGTCCCGGTTCGGGTCCCGGTTCCGGATCGGGTCCCGGTCCCGGTCCCGGTTCGGGTTCCGGTCTCGGTCCCGGTTCGGGTTCAAATTCGCCCAAACCTTCCTGCGTGGCTGGAGTGATATTTGAGAAAACTTTTTTGTAACTTTGGTGAACTGACTCTTTAAACTCTGATTCACTTTAGCCGAGTCTCATGTCCTCCTAACGAAAGATTTATTTCTTAGTTTTTTCCCTTCCTGCTGATGGATCCTGACCCAGATCTCGCTGTGTAGCTGCTGTATCGTGAATCCAAAGCTTTTCTGCGTGACACAAACAAAATCCATATCCTCCAAAAACCACATCCTGTACAACACTGTAACATCTGCACAGCGGAGGGAGCTGCTTACAGTTGGATGTTGTGATCATCTGCAGCCTCCGACCTAAGTTTACCGTGGCAGCGGCAGATATGTTTCTTTGATTGATGTGAGCTAGTTTGTGAGTAGACGGTTCAAGTAATCTCATGCTGCCTTCAGTCATATCACATGTGCTGTAAATAGGAACTGCCTGCTGGGAAAAACTTTTCAAGTCAGCCTCCTAGAGGTGACAAGGAGGATATGAGGGAACTTTTTATTGGCTGTGATTCCTTCAGCTTGATGTCATGATGTGTGGAAGTGTGTCAGCAACAGAGATTGAAAATCAAGGAAAGGAAAGCAATGATTAAAAAAGTGAAATAATTTTGTTTTAAATAGGTGTTCCTCTGATTTTACACATGTAGGTCAGTATAGTCACCGTGAGGAGAAACACTCAGCTTGTTAATGTCTGTTGTGGCTGTGGAGGAAGTGTGTCATCGTGATGTCATCGGGGTTATCTCAACTTAGCTTCGGAGGCTGCAACCCTTTAATAGAAAGCCCACTGGAGGAGTGGTGTCTGCAGGACAGGGGTCTAATTTTAAGATGAATTATGGGAGATGTAGGCTTCAGCACCTGTGTTAAGGTGCGAGGTCATCTCTGCCTCTGCTGCTTTGATTTTGGACAACTCCGTGGAAGTTCAATACTGCCATGCGACATTTCTATGGTAGCAATTTCCAAAAACTAAAGTACAGCCTAAAATATTTAAAGATCATCAATAATAAAAGATATTTTCTTATGGCTATTTCTTTTTTCTTTTCTTTTTTTTTCTTCAATTTTCTGCTTCTAAAAATGACCCTGATTCACTGGTGTGGATATGGAGCGCAGCTTAAAGTCATTTTCACTTTCTATAAGCAATTAATTGAATTCACAGAAATACAATATATTTGTTTTGTGATGGGAATTTTCTACAACGGTCTGAAATTTGAGAATTAAAAAAAAAAGAATTGATTAATGAGGTAGTTTATAAAAGTAGTTGAGATGTGAAATTAATTTTATTTCTGATTTATGTGCTCATTGTTTTCTCAATTAAGTATTATTGACACATAAGTAAAATTATCAACCTCATAACAACTAATTAAGTATCATAATATTTACAGTTATAGTTAAAATACAATCAATAATTTAGCCTGTATGATGCATTTGTTTTGTTGTCTGTTTGTTTAGCTTCACACTACAGTTAACTTTGTTTGTCGGTAGATTTGCACTTGAAAGAGGGATGAAGGGTGGTATGTTCAATACAGGTTGCTGCTCTTATTTCATCTCCTGCCTGCTGGGGTGACAGTCTGGGGTGCAGGTAGAGGTGCCCTTCCTGCCCCTGCACCCACATCCAGCATCTGCATACTTTGATAAAGGTCAGTCCCGCTCCAAAGCACCTTCCTCCATGCACAGCGCAGCAGCATTAAGACGAGTAATCAATACAGCTCACAGTGAGAGGAGTTAGGGTTACACCAAGCACGACGAGGAGGGAGAGGAGGGAGCACAGGGCTGCAGGAGATGAGAGAAGCTGTCGGTCTTTACTAGGTGTTTTTTTTCCTCTTATTGTCTTTTTCTTCATCCATGAATCAGGAACAGTAAAGCATATGAGGGTGTGAAGTGTATATTTGTGACTTTTCAAATGTGGCATGATGATTTGAATGTGTGAATTCTGCTTGCAGTGCTTGACGTCTGACCGAATATACAAAATGCTTCACTGAGCAACCCTGAAGGCTGATGAGCATCAGTAGAGCTGAGTGAATGTATAAGCGGAAGGAAAACATTAGTGGACTCCTTAAAACCTAACCCATCAAAGTTTTGACACTGCTGCAGCTTTTTCACAATATACTCCTCAGATATTACCTGACAATCAAACCGTAGATTTGATTGTTGTTTTGAAAACTGGATATTTGAAGTTTTTAGCCCGTAAATTGGGATTAACAAGTTGTTTGATGCAGCTCTGAAACAACCAGTGAGTTCATCGGGAAAATTCAGCAGCGATTGAAGAGTTTTGATAATTGATTCTCATACTCGAGAATTGACCAAGCAATTAATGAATTGATTGATCAATATAGGATTCAGATTAATCTAGTGCTGCAGTTATTGATTATAAATGACATGACATGAAGTGAATTCTTTCATTGAAAATGCCGGAACCAATCATTGGCTTTTTTTTTTTTTTCTTGAAAAAGGTTTTGAATGATTAATCAAAACAGTTGGTAAATCATTTCTGGCGAATTGTTTCAACTCTGGGTTGATTTAATTTGAAATTAATCAATAAGATTTAATCCCGATTTAAAGTTGTCATGTTTGCCCCATGAAAAATATGTGTATTTTACAGTTTTTAATCAACATTTAGCGCCAAAACGATAAATCTGCAATGAGAATGATCATTAGTTTCAGCGTTGTGTCTTTAAAGAGGAAGGATGGTTAAAACATTTTTTTAGAGGCAGGTTTATTCACAACCTTTGTCTGCCTTCTAAAAAGGAAAAAACGATTTCTTTTTAAAGGCCATCCTGTTTTATCCATCACTGCCCTCAGTCAGTCAGTCAGTCAGTGACATGGCTCAGTGTTGTGAACGCTGGCAAGAGCCTCAGCTGATTCCCTCCACTACTCGCTCTCTGACCTCAGACAAGTGGCGACCTGTCATGAACTTGTGAATCTGTGCAGCTTCCCTCTCATTCAGCCTTGGAAAGTGACACTGGATTTTTTTCGGTAATGTGATCTGTGGACTTGACAAAAAGTTGGGTTTTGAATTCAAAGAAGAGGAGTCTTTGTTCAGTTGTAAATCACAAGGGGGGGTTGTACCACTCCAAGTCACATTTTTTTTCTTCTTTCTCCCGTCTTTGATTATCAGGCTTGTAGCAGCCTCCTCTCTCTTGTATCCCCTCCATCCCTGCAGTGGGGGTGCTCTTTCTATACTCACTGTGATCTCTCCTTTCCTCCCTCCCTCTCTCTCTCTCTCTCTCCCTCTCCATGTGTCAGGCCGGACCAGCATGCTCTGCGGGCAGCTCAGGGGACCTCCTTTAGGGGGAACTCGCTCCTCCATATTATTCCCAGGGTGCTGCAGCAGAAAATGCGCCAGAATGCATCAGTAGTTCCTCGCTACCCTTTCCTATCCTCTTCCTACACGCCCCCCCCTACCACCACCCTTCACCCCCTTTCCCATGCCTACCTTTTCCTCCTTCTCATCATTTTCCTGTTAGGGAGGCAGCTCTGTGGTGCAAAAGCAGGCATGAGCTCAACATTCATGTATCAGCTGTTTAAAAAAAATTGCTAGGTTTGTGTTTTGAAGCTAAATGAAGTCAAGCAGTCTTTCTCTCTTTCTTTCTTTCTTTCTTTCTCTCTCTCTCTCTCTCTGTCTCTCTCAATTTGCAAGAGGTCTTTTACAGAGCCGACGGGAGTTCTGAGATGAAGTATGATTTAATAAAAGCAGCTTTTATTTGCAGGTTTCTCTGTTAAGATTGGATGACTGTTAAATAATCTTATGGGAATGTAAAAGTGGACACGGGCTCATGTGTGAAACTGAAAAAATCACCTACTGATTGAAGTTACAGACAAAAAATGGCATCTACTTATTATGACTTATGTCATGTCGGCTGGATGAAAATGACTCCCATGGTTATGTCAATAGACAGTTATGTGACAGCAGATTTGGCCATGTTGTCAGAAGTAAAAATACAGTGCAGTAAAAATGTAGCACTGTATCAATTAAATCCTGGTTTGATTAAACTGAACGAGGCACTTTGGCTGATGTGTGACATCCATTTTTACTCGGGTTCCTTACTGTGGCAGCACCAAGACGGATGTATCAGAGCTTTTGGAAGAATCAGACTCTTCCAGCTGTAATTATGACTCGGATGATGATTTGCAAGTCTAATAAACTGGTCTAGTAATAACGATTATTTCAAAATTGGCATGAATGTAACATCAGGCCCATGAAACAACCAAAAATAAAAATAACATCTTCTAATTGGTTTTTATTTCTGGACTTTTTTTTTTGTTGTTGTCTAATTTCTAGCACTGCAGTTGTAAAATTGTTTTTTCACACTGCTGCTGCACAAGCAATTAAAAGAAATTAATGATAATCTGAAAAGATGGACTGGCAGGATGTTTGGTTCAAATACTGTTATCGTGGATTCACTGTGTTTGCAGAGCAACGTCTCCGGTCTCAAAAAGCCGGTTGCAGACTGGAGTTGCTTTGATGAGCCTGTGTGATGGTCGGTCTTCAAAAGAGCGACGGCACCAGAGAGGCAGACGGATCTCAGAAGCAGAAACTCTTGTAATCAGTTGAAGGGAATCTTTATTTCACATCCCTCGTCCATCATCTGTCTTTTTTTATTATTTTTTTTTTCCTCCTTCTGTCTCGACTTTGCTTCCCAGAGGAAAACATTCAGATCCCTGAGGCACGACCCAGCCAAACTCTCTCCGGTGCCTCGGGGACAGAGTTGAAGACGGGCTGCATGCTCAACACACATCAGATGCTTTTGTGAGTGTGTATGTGCCTGTGTGCTGCTGCTGCTGGAGGGAGAGAGGGGTTAACTCAGGGGAAGAGATGGATCTTTTGTGGTCCTCTAAATCCTCCACCGTTGTTGCGTGAGTGTCAGACTTGTTAGGCATCTTCTGTTGCTCTTCAGGTTGCTCTCAGGCTTCTCCATGCACTCCTGCATGATGATATTTACATCACACTCCAAACTCCAGAAGGGACCCCCTCCTTCTGCACCCACCGTTTTTTTTTTTTTGAGAAACATGAATGTGGTAATAGAGGGTGAATTCCTCCCACTTATGCTCACAACAGGAGCAAATGCTGTCTGATAACTCCAAGCCCCAAGGATTTTGGCAGACAGCATAATACGCGTCGTGGCAGCAGAGGGTGAGCACAGAATGATGTTCATGGCGTGTTGACAGGAAGATGTAAGCGGAGGCCAGGGGGAGGCTAAAGGTTAGCCGCACAGATCCAGCACAACAGGAAGAAGACGCCCAAATTCAGGCAAATTTAGGTCTTGTCTCCTTAATTGATGCATGTTGTTGCATCTCTGCTCTCACTTTGTTGGGTTTTGATGTCAGTTTCGTCTTTGGTTTCACTTTTTCTTCTTTTGGGACAAGACTGTTTTTCCCCCCAATTCCCACTGGATTTCTGTCTTTGTCTCACCTGTAGGGTTCATGTTTATGTTCCTCTCTTCTTTCATGTGTCTTTATCTGTTGTTCAGAAACAACAACAACAACAAAAAAAAATTACAGTCTTAACCATCAGAAGTGTTGCCTCACCTGCCCCAGGTATTAGACGTGTCGGTTTTTATGTGCTGTGGTGAACACGAGGTCGTCGGGTCCACGTTCAGCTGTGCTCGAATCTTCAGGGATTAAGCTTCTGTTGTTGACTTCTGATGTTTTCGTCATGTCTTCGCTGCCTCCTCTTTGAGTCTGTTCCAGCTGTAGAGACCAAAATCACTTTTTGTACTGTATCTTTTTTATTTCAGTGCACTGGTTTTGCCTTAGTCCCATGCTGTAGACCGATCCAAACTAAACCCACAGTTGCGTATAGGAAGTGCCAGTCGTGCCAGAGGCTCAGTAAAGGAGGTGGATTGTGGGTAGGAGGGCCATGGAGGGTCAGTTTGGCAAACAAATGTGCCCATGCCGGCCCTCTGGGGCCAGAGATGGGTAGAGCTGTCATGTCGAGGGAGCTGGCAAAAGATGAAGAGGTTACGCTGTTGGGATCACAGCTCTGCCAAGGCCTGCGGGACCTCTTTCTCTTTACAACACTCAACCTAATCTCCTCCACTATCTCCCCTTTCATTTCCCTCTCTTTCTCTTCTTTTCATGTTCCTTTGTCTCTTATCGTGTTGGGGGCCCTTGTTCTTGGCTCGCTTATGCTCTTTTCCCCCCTCCTCGCATTTCTCTCTTGGCTTTATCTCTCCCTGCCTATTTTCAAACAACCTTTCCTGGATTTTTATCCTTGTTTCTAATTTTTTCTCCATCCTCTCCCATTTATTTCAGCGTTAATTTCTTTTCATTTGAATTGTTCTAATTCCATTTCATTTCTTCTCACTCCCACCATCCTTCATATTTATTATTTAAGCCCTCAGCAGTGCCTCTGTATGTGCCCTCCCCTCTTTATAGAGTACGTTGGCCTACTTCTGTCTCAACCTGTAAATTGTGCTTTGGATTGAGGGCTGTTCAGTCCGGGCCAATGTCACTGCTCTGTGTTTGAGGTGTCAAATATGTGGGTTCAAACTGATTATGCACATTTAAAAGAATGCATAATATCACAACTTTAGCAGCACCAATATTGTGCTCTGTATTGCACTGGCCAACCAAAGGCGATCCTGATTGTTTGGCCATTTATTTTCCTGCATGTGTTAGAAATAAAACTAAAGATTTACATGTTAGATCTGGAGAATGTGTTTCTCCTTCATAAATGACTTGAATCCTTAATCAGCTTGGGGTCTATGTGAAATTAAGCAAAATAAAATTCAGCCTGAACCTGTCAGTTAGAGAAAAGTTAACAATAGCAAGTTTTCCATTGATAAATTGGGCAATTTAGCCCATTATGTAGGATATCGCAGTCCTTTACATAATATTAAAATAGGATCATGACTTTCAAAATGACACTGGCACCTTTCAGTTTTTAACAATTTAGATTTTTCCTTTTCTCTCTCTCTTTTATTAAACGGATGAATGGATGAATGGGATGTCATTTCCCAGATTAAACCAGGTTATTAGGGTTTTTTTAAACTCTCCAGCACATCTCTTATTATCTATTTGTATGTTAATTGGTACTATTTGTACATGTGTAAGTAAATAAAGGTAAAAGTTGATTAGTTAGTTAAGTCTTATAACATATGAAGTGTTTAATCAAAGCATCAGAAACTGTCATCTCAGCTGTGTAATTCACAATATGGCGCTTTTAAATATATGTTCAAATGTAAGTAAATATTGTTCCTCTCTTTGGTTTATCTTATCTCTGTTACATTTCTGCTCACATGATGTAAAATTTAAGAGGACCCAGCTGCTGACACGTGATGTGCCAGTGAACAGCTCTAAGTAGCACAGGGTGCTCCCAGCCTGTGTACGTATAGGTTATTTTTGAACAGCAGTATTTATAGGGAATAAAACCTTTGTAACCTTCAGACCAATGTCACAGGGAATAAGAGGATGTCATTTCTGGATGTAAACTCCAAAAAATACATTTGCCTTCCTGCTACAGTCCTGGCACCTGTCATGTTAGATTTCATCCAACTCGGTGTAGCAGCGCTCTTCAACATGCCACCAACTGAGGCAGCAACAGGACAGCGGGGAGGATGAGGTGGTCGTGGCGAAATGAAACACGCAGGGAGCAAGAAGAGATGGAGACAGATAAAGGACGAGGGGGGGGGGCAGAAGAGGGAGAGGAGAGGACACAGAGAGGTTGAGGCAGAGGCGGTATCAGAGGGAACAAGGTGCAGGGAGATAATGATGGAGGCAAAAAATGAGAGGCAGAGAAAAATAGATAGAGGGAAAAGTGCGGAAGGCATTGGCCTGGTTACTCTGGATGGGATTCAATTTCCTCACAACAAGCATTTATTGTAGTAACCAACACAAATCCTCAGTCATTATGTGATAAAAGAAAAAAGTCGTGGCTGTGTATGAGATAATGTGTCGGAGGTTTCTGGACGATAACCTGTGCAGTGGATCGAAAGTCCGCGTTATATTTACTCCGCAGCATTTTAACCTCAACTGTCTTTTCCCAGTCTGTCAGAGAGGACTGAGTCAGTCTGAAATTAGATTTGGAAAAGAAAGGAAGTTTAATATAAGTGATTATTGTGAGAATATAGTGAGAATGAATTATCTCAATTTGGAGTAATTTCACCTTTGGTTGACAAGATAAGAACACATTTGTGTTTATTTTACCTGTTTATATTTTACATACAATTAAATGGAGTGATGCTGGTGAACGTAGCTACAGTAACACATGAAATACTTTCCTGACTGCAACTTGCTGTACGTCAAATGCACTGGAAGTTATAGGGACTTATTTGTCAGTTTGTTGATATACATTCATTCCTCACCTCAACTTTCCATCATCATTCAGTTTCAGTGCTAAGCAGCACTCTGCCCGTGTCTCCTCCTCCTGTGAGAAAACATCTTTCCTTTACATTGAGGCTGCTGGTTCTCACAAAGCGTTCAGGTCAGGATGCAGCGTAGCATTAACCGGCAGCCTCTTGCTGATCACACGGTTTCACACACACCATAAACCAGTTGTTATTAGGCTGACACTTTTATCCACGGAACCTCGTCGTACCATGAGCGCATTCATTTGTACCTCAAGTGGCTCTGGTGGGAAATGAACAGAACAGGACTGTGCCAATGTGGGTTGTCGGGGAAGGAGCCAGGTCTTTGAAACCAGAAACAGACAGGCAGCACGTGTTTCCTCTTCTCATTGTCAGAGACCTCATAAAGAGAAGGCAGCGAGGCTTTAGACAAGCCTAATTAAAACTTTCAATGCTATGAAATCTCTTTGATCTCTCTATACAGTCCCAGTAGATGGTCTTCAGTGTCACATTCCCCTCTGTACTTCCGTCCTATCACCCACAGTTTCCTTTTGTTTCAGTCTCTTTTTCCCTTTTATTGTTATTTGCGTCAGAATAATGTTTATTGAACTGTGTTTTAAGTTCTCAGAGTTGATCAGACACAGTTTTTAAAGTAGGAGTTAGTGTAGAAGTTTGGTTTCTGTGCAAGACGTTTTGTAGGAATCGGTCTTGCACGTGTAAAAAAAAAAGAAAAAGAAAACAAAACTATTTCTATCAAGTTTTCAAAGAACTGTATCGACAGTTTCTATCAGTTTAAGGAAGGACCCTTGGGATACGTGCAACATCAAAGAGCAGATTCACAGTTAGATAGGTTACCTTGTAATTTATTTTTTTTTCTGTGAATAAGATTGAAAGCCTGTGACTTCAAGCAATAGTCTGACATTTTTAGAAACTTGCTGGTTCATCATCCAGCAGGAAGATTGATACCATACTCTGTCTGTCTGTACATGTGAAGATGGTTAGTTTTAGCTTAGCACAGAGACTCATAAGAGAGGAACAGCTACAGGCTTTCTCCTGCTGCAAACCTTTAATATAATGAATGATATGGATTAAACAAGCCAGATATAAAATGCTAATTGATGAGTTTTGGATGTAAAAGTGGGCAGATCTGTTTTCTTTAGAGCCAGGCCAGCTGTTTCCACCTGTATTCAATCTTTATGTTTAGCTAAGCTAAGTGGCTGCTGGCTGAAGCACAGAAAGCAAATGAGTCTGAATCTACAAAGATATCCATCTGTAAGTGAATCAGTTTTTCAGGTTTGTGAGAAGAGCAACAAAGACACAGAAACTGAGGTTCTCAGCATTAATGTAAAGTAATTTCTTTATAAACTGATTACAATAATTAGGTGCGGATGATAATTTACTTCCTGAGCTGCACAGACCTGCTGTACGGTAATGACGCTAATCCTTTTTTTTCTGCCGAGAACGGATATTTTAAACCGATTCTGTAATTAGACGTCAAACTTTACATAATAGGCCAGAATACAAAACAGTGTTTTCAAGTAAAGTCTGCAAGACGTTTCCATGACTATTATTTGGGGATCACATTAGAGAAAAGCAAATTGTTATTTTACTTGTCAGTCGCCAAAGATAAAAACATCAATTTCTTTGTGACTTATAGATGTCAACATCAAAGTGAGCAGAAATGCAGGCATCTCCCACTTCTATCACGCTGTGAGG
>OMNW01019672.1:7663-28274 GCA_900303245.1 Selene dorsalis | reverse complement strand
GAGGTTCTCCCTGGCTTTGTGTCTGACCGCAGCCTGGGGGCTGTGGTGACCGACTTCTCCCCCCTCAGAGAGCCACTGCAGTGGTTGGAGGATGTCAAAAAGAAACTTCCAAAGGACATACCTCTCATACAGGTTTGTTGAGTTGCCTCCTGCCTTTGTAGTATCTGTTGTCCTCATTTATTGTACATTGCTCCACAGTGGAATACAATAAAGAAGACAAACGGATAGCTTATTCATTTTTGTTACATCAGTTTTTTCAAGTAAAGTTAAAGGAAAGAGTTTCCACTTTCCAAGTCCATCCAGATCTCCAAAAGTCCATTATTATAGTCATGTAGATGGTCAAAGTTATTTGATATATATATTTATCATTAGATATTTCACTTATTTTCTCTTTCAGTTAAGGTCAGATTGTTGTTTGAATGATTCCTCCAAATTGCCACCAACCTCTATAGCTTCAGTATTATTTATGTTTAACTCAGAGCCACGATAAGGTCACCATAGTTTATGATTTCAGGTCTCATTCTTATTTTAATGCATTTGCCTTAATTGTGTTAAGGTCCTTGTTTCTGTGTTGCCTGAAATGTGAATTAACCCAATTTTCCTGTTAAAGGTTGATGCCCATAATATTGTTCCGTGCTGGGTAGCATCACCTAAGCTGGAGTACGCCGCCAGGACGATCAGAAGCAAAATCACTAAACTCTTGCCAGAGTTCCTCACTGATTTTCCTCTGGTTGAGAAACATCCCTACACAGCTACAAGAACTGCCAAAGTAAGTGCCACGGTAACAGTGAAGGGCACGCTCAGATGAGTGTGGACAAAAGTTAATGTGCTAGTGTAAGGTGGAGAGAGAAGTCAAGTGTTTGTTTTCATGTCACACTCAAGGACTTCTGGCTCCGGCAAATATAATTTCTCTTACCTGGAAAAAAAAAATCAGTACTGAAGTGTTTACTAAGATCAATACAAAGGGAAACAAGCTGTCAGAGAGCTCATTGATGAGGAGTTTGGAAGTCAGACTGCTGCAATAAAACACTCCCTTTCAACCTTCAGCTGTCTCCTCTCCTCTGCACATTATTAATTGATGAGTGAATGTAAACAGTCGAATTTCTTTTGACTGTAAAAGTTAAAATTCCTTCCTGGTGCAGGTGAAGCTGCAGGGTGTGATTGATATGCCGATCAGCGGTTTGAGCCTCCTGATAGTATGAGGGGAAAGGCTCAGACCTTCCCACACTGCTTTTGAAGTTTGCAGCTTGTGATAACACCTCTGTGTATATTTTAGCTGTGACCTCTGCTGAGTCCTCCTCTCTCTTCTTCCTTCTTTACCTTACAGCCAGTAGACTGGGCCGAAACCCTGGCCTCCCTGCAGGTCGACAGAACAGTGGGAGAGCCAGAGTGGGCCACATCGGGCACCAAGGGCGGGACGGCCATGTTGGAGTCCTTCATTGACGTACGCCTTAAACTGTTTGACACCCAACGCAACGACCCGAACGCTGCCGCCCTCAGCTCCCTCTCCCCCTGGATCCGCTTCGGTTAGTTATGACCACTGATGGAAATAATGGCTTTATAAATAAACTGCGCTACTTTTTTCGAGTAATCAAAAAGTTACTGTTTCCCCTTTAAAACGCCGTTACCGTTACTTGGCTATACTTGACTCACTGGAGCGGCTTTCACTCAAGCAGACTCCCTCTCAGCGATGGGAGCTGTTAAGTTTTATTCTTTGGTACGGGTGGGTGAGGGGGAAGGGAGGGCGAGACACCCGCATTATAGGTGATAATGATTGGCTTAGGTTGAGTAATATTTCATCACAAACCAATCAGAGGCAGAGAACGGCCTGTGTTTGTTCACAAGCACACAAGCTCAGCAGCAAATACACCTCAGTATCAGGAGGAGCTACAGTGTTGTGGTGTTCCACTGTAGTATCATATTATAATACTGAATTTGGTAAGTGATAGATAAGTGTACAATGTTGTTAATGATTTATTCTATTAAGTGTCAATTTCATTTATTTATTCAGTGTTGAGTTTCATTACATACAGTTGAATATAAAAGCAGCATTAAGTGTCACTGTATAAATGTGTTTGGCTTTGGTGCTGCTAACCATAACACTGAATTAAATAAGATATGTTTTAATGGTTCTGATGGCACTACTTAGAGCTCAGGGACCAGACTGTTGTTGCTGATGTGCTTTTTTAATCAATCTGACAAATATGGCAACATCCTTTTTTATGCTGATGATATAAGCAACCTGACTGTGAACTGGGACTTCAGTGCACCGCTGCAGTGCACAGTTTGTTGTACTGCATGTTTACCGTAATTGCAACGCATACAGCTCTGATGTTACGACTTCAGGCTATAAATCATATGAAATACTGAAAGGTTCGATTTGATGGCTGATTCTTCTACAAAACTCTCGCTGTGTTCAAAACATAGAAAAATTCAAAGTGGATTCTTCCACCAGAGTCAAGGTTGTTGCTATTTATCTTTTTAAAACAGAGAAGGCTTAATCCAGCCCACCAGATGATTTACTCTGGATTAGAAAAGCTTCCTGTGTGCTCACGCTGCTGCAGTACCATCAAACATCTGGATACCATTAACCTCAATGTCATTTGATTTATTACTCAAAATTCTACTCATCACTAAGTTATATGCACTTCAATCACTGTATACCCCGAAGGCGTCTGCGAATCTGTGTCTTCATTTACAAGGCTTTGCTGTCTAATGTATCAAACTTTCTTTGAGGTTGAAAGTGAATAGCAGGGACACCAGGTCGCAGGATAAGTTGGCTTCCTCTTATCAGATCTGGGGAAGAAACTCTTTCCTATCCATCATTAAATACCTCTTTTCTTATTCTCTCTTCAACTATGTCTTCCTGCTCCCATCAGGCCATGTGTCAGCCCAGCGTGTGGCGCTGCAAGTCCAGCGCAGCGGGAAGAGCTCGGGCCAGTCTGTCGCCTCCTTCATCGAGGAGCTGGTGGTGCGCAGGGAGCTGACAGACAACTTCTGCTTCTACAACAAGAAATACGACAGAGTGGAGGGTCAGTTGAAATCTCACTCTTCACTCTGTTGTAAAATGTGTAGCACACCATAGACGAGTGATTCAGTTATCTAAATCAGGGATGGACGACTCATTCCACAAAGGGCTGCCGTGGCTGCAGGTTTTTGTTTAAACCAAGCAGCAGCACACCAGACCTGACTCATTAAATCAACTGATCTCAGTGTTCAGTTCAGACAGATGATTAGTCAAACTGTGTGTTCTTGATTGGTTGGAATTAAAACCTGCAGCCACAGCGGCCCTTTGTGGAATAAGTCGCCCATCTCTGATCTAAGTGTATGAAGAAAGCATTTGAAATGGTTCATCTCCATTTTTGTGTTTTTTCATAATTGTTGTCTGATGCTCATGTGGTACATAGGTGCTTATGAATGGGCTCAGAAGACCTTGAAAGACCACACCAAAGATAAGAGGCCGTATCTCTACACCCGTCAGCAGCTGGAGGAAGCAAAGACACATGACAAACTCTGGAACGCAGCTCAGGTACAACATTTAGTCTGGGTCAAACTGAGTCTGATTAATTCAAGTGTTTTTGATGCTAGTCTGCCCTCTGCTGTGGCCAATGACACCTTTTATTGCATGCCCGCTCTGTTAGTACCAGATGGTCATTGAGGGGAAGATGCATGGATTCTTGAGGATGTACTGGGCCAAGAAAATCCTGGAGTGGACCTCTTCACCCGAAGAGGCCCTCTCCATCGCCCTGTACCTTAACGACCGCTATGAGCTGGACGGTCAGGACCCTAATGGCTTTGTCGGTAAGTAAACTGATTCAATTCTCCTCAGTTTCACATTAACGCACTTGTTTTTCCTCACCTTTTCTGCCCTTCTGTGGCTTCCCCCTCGTGTAGGTTGCATGTGGTCTATTTGTGGCATCCATGACCAGGGCTGGGCAGAGAGACCTGTCTTTGGAAAGATCCGTTACATGAACTACAAAGGTTGCACTCGGAAGTTCGACGTAGCCCGTTTTGAGCGAAAGTACTGTCCCAAAAAACTCTGAAACATAAACTGCTTTGAAGGATGTGAATAAAATGCCTGACAGCCTTCATCTCCCACACGTTTACCTCAGGGAGTGTTTGTGTATCGTCTCCAGCAGCGGATTTTTCCTTTGTCTCTTTGTTCCTTGCTGCTTTGTCATGTCCAAAACATTCAGTGTATTATTTCTTGGTCTTTTGTTTTACACACTATTCAGACATGTTGTTTGTGAACATGTGCTGCTGTCTGGTCATTAACTGTAGAGTGTGGTGCTGCTTAACTTAACATAAAATTGTGCTTGCTTAACATAAAGAATCTGTTTGTGTATGACGGCTTTTGTACTTTTGGTTTTTGCTTTGAATTTTATTTTACAAAGAAAATGTTTAGTTTGGGGTCAGTGGTTCAGCTGATTCCACAGGCTCTTTGTTTGGAGGAGCTCCAGGGACGTGACTTTTTCAATTTAAAAATCTTTCTTTTCATACCAAACTGTAAACAAATGTAATTAAAGTCCTAAACCATTTCCTGTTTTCTAGTGGCTTTATTCACAAACAGTTCTCCCAGCCCAAGTTGTTTATGCGACCTAAAATAAAGTTTATGTTGATAGACATGTTTGATTACATTTCACTTACAATCACTTAGAACTGACTACACTGAAATGTAACCCGGTAAAGTGTAGCCTCACTTTGCTAAATTCATTGTCTATACTGCTTATTCGTGCAGGGTAACGATTGGAGCTGACATAGGATAAGGCAGTCAGTCTGTCACAGGGCTGCCACACAGACAAATGACACACATACTCACACCATGGGCATACCAATGAATTTATGTGTATGCCTTTGGACTGTGGGAGGAAGCTGGAGTACCCAGAGAGACAGGGAGAACATGCAGACTCCACCCAGAAAGGCCTTACATTTTTAGTATAAACTCAACAAATGAATGGTTGAAAATGGTTCAGATTAAAAAGTGATTATTTCTCAATCCAACATAAACAAAAAGAGCAAATATGCACAGTGCTAGATGCTTGTATCTGCAGCAAGTTGAGATACATCACATTTGAAAATGCAGTTTTATTGAGCGCTGTAATTAAACACAGAAACTCACTCACTTCTACCAACTCTAATTAACTGCACCCTCAGAAGTGGATAAAAAAACAGTCCCTTCAGGTGAGAACACACTTAACATCATTTCACAAAACAATACGAAGCCCCCTCTGTGCTGTGGGCTGTTTCATTGTGTCACTTCATTTCAGGTGGAAGAGATACTGTACATGCTAATTAGCTGAAACAAGTCAGTGTTTGGTTACAGGGAATGAGAATTACAGAGTGATATGTAGAAGTGTAATTTACTGGTTTAAGGTCTGCTGCACAGTTTCTATCAAGCTGTTGGCTATTTGCTTTTACATGCTATGGTAGAGGAAGAATTAGGTCTATATATAATAAGATTGTGTTGCATAAAACCACCATGCCATGTACAGAGCAAAACACAATCATGTTGTAGTAGTATATAATTAAATACTAATTATCCTGCCTCATGCAAGAGAAAATGAGACATAAATTCATGTGGTAATGATATGTGGTGTTACATGAATCTTATTCCTTAACCAGACCAATGGAAGAACCCATAATGCAGTGCAGTGTGGGTATACAAACTTATAACAGTGTTCATATTTAGTGGTGGAAACAGAATGTGGTGATTTGCAAAATATTTAAACCCCATATAAACTGGCATCCAGTTCAAATGGACATATCATTTGACAAAAGAATGTAATTTCTCATTTTCAACGTATGTTGTTTTTCAATGAAGCATGTGGTTTAAATGTTTTGCAAATCAACACATTACGTTTCCGTTTCTGTTTTACACAACAGTTGTGGAAACAGGGCTGTAGCTAAGTTGTATGATTTTGTTTACAGTGGAGCTGCTTCCAGTTACAAAGCGACTTTAAATTCTGTCTCTGTCATCGTTGCCTCTCACTTCAGCAATTCTTCTACCTCATGCGAGTGTCAAACAAGGCTAACCACAAAGTGACAAAGATCAGTTGTTTTAGGTCATCCCTGGGTTTTTTTCTATGTTTTTTTTTTTTGACAAGACAAAGGGTCTACAGCCAGCTGTGTGAGGATAAAGGTTACTCAAGCACAGCAGTACTTAAGCTAAATAATAATAACAATACAAAAGGTATGCTGGTGTTTGCAGTATTCACCATAATAATTTAGTCTGCAGAATGTTAACATCTCCTTTTTAGGCCTAAACATGAATCTGAAGCAAATATGAGTTGAGTTGTTTGTATCTATATGTCAGGCTGTCCTGAGTGTAACCCGCCCTTTTCAAATGTCAGACGGGATTGGCTTGAACGCCCCACCCCCACCCCCAGTGACCCTGCACAGACAAACTACCCTGGACAAATTTAAATTTTTCCTTGACTGCGGTACTAACAAGAAAGTAGCACAATCGGCTACACCAAAGCTCATCACATTCAATAGCTGCTGAAAAGTGAACATCATGTCGGCTCTAGTGGAAAAAGGTCAGCACCAAGTTGATTCAGTGAGACCCGTGCTCTGGAGACCATGATAGTCTGTGCAAATTTTCACAGCCGAACTCCTTGCCCTGGATTTACCTGTCTTTTGTGAAATAGCTTTCAGATAAATTAAGTGGAGAGTTAATGTCACCCGCTAAGACTGGTATATCAAGGAGAAAATGAAAACAGTGAAGCCGTGGCAGAGTTTAATCAATGTGCTGCTGATATCTTCTTCCCTTTTTATCTACCAACATTTATAGTCTTCAAATTACTTCTTGCTCGCACCGTTATCCACTCTAGTCTTGTACGTATATTTTTCTGCATGTGAGCTTACTCCACTATGTTCCCAGAAGAATAATATTGTGCCTCAACCCTGACACTTCGGTAGTGACTCGTAGCAATAACATGAAAATGCTTTCGTAAAAACTAATTCCTCACATAGGCCCATAATTTCCTTGGACACAATGTTTGCGCATCAGCATTCAAGCCACGGTTTTATTCCATCCATTTCTTCCATACACTCGTCTTTCCTGTTCAGGGTCACAAGCGTAGGAAGGGGTGATATGATTCACAAGGTGAGAGGGTGATGCACAGTAGATCCGTTGTTGAATTTTCTAATTAACCTAACCTGCAACTGTCTTGAACTGCAGCATAACACCCACACACAAATAACCTGAGGTTTGAATAGTGCTACACACTGATTCACTGAGCATTTAATCACTTTCTTAGTTGCACAAACAGCAGGAAAAAGGACTTTTTCCACTCCCTTCACAGATCCTCTTTTTTTCAGAATTAAAGTGAAGTAAAGTTCAAAGGTGTTTATTCAGAAAAGTGTGAAGGACTAAAAGCTGCACCATTGCTGATGTACAGTTAGGCTGAACAAGCTGCTGTAAATTATATAGCCTACTGTATATGTATGTAAGAAACATCACTCAACTGAATATATTTTTATTGGTAGGCATAACACAAATGAATAAATCTAGAAGAACGTGGTGAATTTTTAAGGAACAACTCATAATGTAAGGATGTGAAGGTGAAAGGTTGACTGAGGAATGTCATACTGTTTAATGGTCGACATGAAGGGGAACTTTAATTTAAGTCGTCTTTAAAGGATCCAGTCCTCTGCCCGTGTAACATCACAGAACCATTCTTGGTCAGTAGAGGCACAAATGAAAGGGCTCGTATAACCTATAATGATTTTGTTAGGTGGTAGGCCAGGAACACATGGGAAAGGACCATGATGCAGACGCAGGGCACAAAAGATATATCGAGCAAGAAGTAACTTTAAGAACTTTCTGAACTGAACCGGTTTAGGCAACACAGAAACAACCGAAGCGTCCAGCGTGAAACAGTCCAACAAAAAGAGGAGCAAAAACAAGAACAACCCAGGGAAACAGATCAAGACACAGTGGACAAACGGATGAACGGACAGACACAGAAGGTAAACACTGGACACAGGTGTGGAAATCCCACAGATGAGACATATGAGGAAATTACAGGAGGAAACCATAGGAAGATACACAAGGCATTTCAAAATAAAAGATGAGCAATGAACAAAAAAAAACATGGGGATCTCATAGCTCAAACACAGGAAAATACACACACGCACACACACACACACACACACAAATACAAACCATAACAGTTTTAGGGTCATTCAATCATTCCTAAATGTTTATAACACTGGGTCACTTGAGTGCGGTGGAGCAAGCTGGAAACACAAGAAACATTTGCACTGTGAATTTTTAACTGCTCGTTTACTCATCCAGCAGTTAGCTAGTAAATTTGACCTGACAAATGTCATTACATTAAAAGTTCGCTCACCCTGTGGCTATGATTTAGTCTCCATCGACTCCTGAGAAAAATATTTGGCTCTTTACATCTTTGTAACTAGATACTGCAGGTAGCTGCTAGCTTTTAATTATCTGTGAGCTATTTGTTGGTGGGTCTCTGTTGAATGTTTTTGCTGACAGAACAACATTAAAGAGAGAAGTGAATGTGAACCCAAACAACAAAGCTCTGAGCTATAACACCAGAACAATGAGCCAAGACAAAACAGACTGAAGTCCTTCTTTAGTAGCTACAATATCGTGCGTGGTTTAACATGTTAGCAAGATAACATCTGGGGACAACAATAACAGTTCATCCTGAACAGGACAAGAATATTCATATCAAAATTCATCCAACTGCAGGCAAAACATTTCCCTCAGTATCATAAATGTCAACATCAAGGCACTGGAGCACTAATCAGGCGTGCACCAAGGTCATGGTGACATCCTCTGGGAACCATGACAATCAACCTATTTAATAATTTTCAAGGTATTAACATCTGGCTAAAAGTTCTGGGCCAACCACCCAGCCTTGCACCCCCGGAGCCAGGCCACTAACCCATTTGAAAAAACTCATCAGTCCACCTTAAAGCTTAAATTATTTGATGGTAAATGATTAAACAAGGAACCTATTTTATTCGTGCTCAATTGTTGTGTAAGCTTCACTTCACTTCTGGATATTGTGTTTTAAGTGTACAATGCTCCTTTCACTGAACCCCTATTGATACATGAACTGAATTCTAATCCATGACGCTGGTGTATAGAGCCGTAGAGCCACAGCCTAGCGCTCATGCGCTGCTTTCTTTTCACAACATCAGGTCAAGGATGTCAACTCATTTCCTCTCTATGAAGATGACCTTCCGTCTCTGGTCGCACCACTCGTTTCATCTCCGTCATCGCACAAAGGCTTAAACTCATCTTACTTTGAGATACTTCACGGCATGCTTCCTGCAGTGAGCCACACCACCTCCTCCGTGTCCCGCTTGTTCCTGATTAGTTCCTGCGCTTCTACATTTCCTGCTGTCTGGGTGTGCAAGAAGAGTGTTGAGCAATGTGTTTGCTGGATCTTATCCTCTGCTGCTTTAATGGAGGTGATCTATAAGTTTGCACTGGGTCAATTCAGTTTCCAAATTAAAAACTGTAACTCTCTTCGTTTCATTATGTTGTAAATCAAAACCAGTCAGGATTCTGCATTTAGATTACTTACACAAATTTACACTGATGAAAACAAGTGATGTGAAGCCAATTCCTTCCCCCGATTGCACCTGCTGAGCATCACATTGATTTTTTATTGCTTCTAATTTTGATATTTTATAGTTTTCGACATGTAGAAATTTCCAGATCTCTGTTAATTTCTCTGAGTGAAACTCAAAATGAAACGCATCATATTTCTCATTGGACTTTATTTTATACTTTAATTTCATAGCTCCCAGATTCAGTTCTTGTAATTCCTTAAAGCTAAATGATACAATCTGCCTCATATTGTTAAATCAAAGCGCGATGGGTGGTGATAATAACCGTGCTGCTGAAATACCATTACTTGGGTGATACTGTGATTGAGGCTTTTAGATGAGTCTGTTTGCAGAGGCAGTGGGTAAACAGCATATTGTGTTATGGTGATGGAAGTTGTGGGTATGCTGACAGTCATTAGTGCTGGTGTGGCACACTGATAATACTGCACCATTACACAGTGATTTGTCAGCATGTATCATTTAGCTAATTTCTTTTCATGTGTTTCCTTCTCATTTGTCTTTTTAATTTATTTATTCTTTCCATATTACTGACCCAGTGACGTTGTCTCTACATATAGCCTCCACCTCTCAAAATCATAATTTCCACAAGTACAAATTACTTTCTCCTCTGCACTGCATGTTGTCCAAAGCTGAGATGAGACAGCCCTGTGGAAAGCTTCTTGCGGCTCCTGGCACACCTCATTACTCCTAAATAACTTGTATTGTAGAGGCAGCTCTTTAACCACAGTGTTTACACAGAAGACATTTCTCCCCTGGAGCTGGTCGCTCTGTAGGAGTCTGAATACGAAAACAAGTGCAAAGGCTCATTATACTGACTTCCTCACAATCTTAAACCGGTAATAAGAACAATAACTGTGGTGGTGCATGTTACCCACCAGTGCTGATTATCCAAACCAGGCCGTTGAATCATACATATTACTACTCCCATTTCAAGGGTACATACACACATGCTGTCATTAGATAATAAAGGAAACTGCATCAGACCTTGTGGGCTTATAAAAGATCAGATAAATATTCACGTCCTATATACAGGTAATGCAAAAATATTAAAGCAGTATATTGACACAGTACATGTTTAATAACAATAATAACCTGCTAATGAGTGTGATTCTTTGAACCTGGAAAAAAAACATTTCTAAAATGATGATGTCAATGACAATATGTGAAATTACAATTATTACGTATTATATAATGAGTAAATGTGGTTTTCAGAGAAATAGATGTGGAAACATGGCAAGTGATGTATAAAATCATTGTGCCTCATGTATTTTCTGAATATAATTCAAGTACTTGGAAGGCACACCTTTTCCCTTAATTAACTTTCATTTTCACCTCTGATTCATTCCCACACAAGTGTTTGTTGCTTTTACACAGGAGCCATTATGCATTCATTCTTTGCTCTGTCAGCGTGTTGATGTTGGCACTCAGAGCGGTACAGCAGTAAATAGACAAGCCTGTAAATGTTATGCTTCACATTATACAGTAAATACAATAAATACAGTTTTACAAATAGAAATGATTCACCTTTGACACAGATGATGGGTTACATTCTCAGTGTGTAAATTGTCTCATTTATATGATAATTTCATCGTTCATCTGAGCTTTGACTGTGCCATCTTTTTGCTTCATTCAGGATGTTGTCTTATTGGTCCTCCTTCTAAATGAGATTTGGGTTGCTGTAGATATTACAGTCGAGAATGTGCGGCATGCAGGCATGATTATTTTCTTCTTAGGTGCGTCCCTTATGGCTTCTCATACAGCCTTTGGTCACACAGTACATCCTTAACACCATCTGTTCAACCCCTATCACCCTGTGGGGTAATAACCCTCCACTTGAGGCCAAGACTTTCTCATTTGAAGCCATTTGTCTTCCACAAGTCTCCAGAACAGCTGAACCGGTCCTCATCCTAGATTTTTATTCTCAGTCTTGATCTCTCTCGGAAGGAAGAAAAACAATCTTTCAAAAGAAATCCTTAATTTGTTGTGTTGATGATGGAGGTTGTTGGCCCAAAATCTCTTTCAGCGTTCAGTTTGGATCAGGCCTAACATCTGTATAGCATCTGTAACATGTGACAACTTGTCCCTTTTTATTTGTTGCATTTCTCCACCAAATTATGTCATTTGTCACCTGTCTGTGAATTAGGCTCTTGGACCTCCTTTGGCTTGGAATTGATCTGTTTTATACTGTTGCTGGGTGTTTTCTCACTCAAGGTGCTGCGTTGGGTCATCCGTAAGCTGGAGCGCATCTGCCAATTGTTGGAGTAACATGTCACTTGACTGAACATTTCTCTGAACCTGGTGGACATGAGGTTGTAGAGGATTGGGTTGATGGCAGAGCTCAGGTAGAAGAAAACACCGGAGATGATGTGGACATGCTCGAAGATCTGGAGGTGCTGATCGGATGAGGTGTCGAGGTAGCTCCACACCAATCGGTCCACGTGGAAAGGGGCCCAGCAGAGGCCGAACACAACCACCAGCACACCTGGACCAGATGGGAAAATTACATGAGGCATAGTCGACCACATGACAGGCAAACAGTAGACACACAAGACAAGACTGAGACGGATGGACATGTAAGGTAGGGGTACTATGACAAAAACACGCCTGGTTAGCCCTAGTCTCTTGTTAACGTTACCCTCCTCGGTAGACATGGCTCCACAGATTCGTTGAAAACATATGTGGTGGGGGGAGGGAGTTGGGTTAGCAATGAGTTTTTACGACAGTGAAAATATGCACTCTGAAACTGTAGGGGGAGCTCCACAGAGGAAAAAACAACCAAAACAGTGAAAAAGCAACCGGACTAGCATAGTTACCCCTTCAGACTTTCAACTGAATTGACACTTACACAGCATCTTGGTGACTTGCACGTTGCGTCTGCTCAGCTTCTGCTCATGAGACCTGGAGAGACTTTCTGACCCAAAGCTACACCTGGTGTTCACCGTGGTGATCACCCTCTCTCTGTGGAGCTGCAAGCCAATGAGCAGGTAGAGAACACTAATGATCAGCATGGGGAGGAAGAAGAAGACCAGCGTGGAAATCAGGATGATCATGTTGTACATCCATGTGGGCTGGACCACATCTGAGGACAGACAGCAAAGATTTGTTGGTAACATCATCATCCCTGGTGCACCATGGCTATTACTAACTCATATGTCACTGCAAAACTTCTTTTTTACCCAAGAGATGGAAATCCCCATCTGTAAGATGAGCATTTTGATCCAGTCTGAAATATCTCAATATTTTCTTTTTATGGA
The DNA here is from genome assembly GCA_900303245.1 of Selene dorsalis. Taxonomy (NCBI): domain Eukaryota; kingdom Metazoa; phylum Chordata; class Actinopteri; order Carangiformes; family Carangidae; genus Selene; species Selene dorsalis. Next base: position 15,408 of record OMNW01019672.1, on the reverse strand, counting down.
TTGTCATAACACTTAGTGAAGTCTCTACTGAGTTATGGTTTTCAAATGAAATTTCTGAGATACAATGGGTTAATTACCATGTACTGTTGTTCAGACAATCCTGGTGCCCAGAGGATGAACCCTAATGACTTTTATTGATAATTATTTTGACCTCCTCTACCAACACCTCGAGATTCACATCTGTAGTTTTCAGTGATTGTCTCTCTGACAATTATTGAATTGATGAAACATTTTGTTAAGCTTTGTTCCCCTGGATGAACTGTGATATCTTTAGGATTTCCTTATTTAAAATCTAGCTCACACCAAGAGGTCATAACTTTAGTTTGTCCTCTGTGTTTGTCTGTGACTGATTAACTTAGAAAATGTGAACTGTAAAACGGCCAACGTACGGCAGATAGCAGATCGAGGAAACTGTCGTCCAAACCTCGAAGGCAGCGCTGCAATCCCATGCAGACTGGTGTTCGGCACAGCACACAGCATGGAAAGAACCCACAGCATGAAGATGACCCTTTTGACATGAGTGCGCGTGGCCATGTGTTTGACTTTTAGGGGGTGGACCACCGCCACGTAGCGCTCCATGCTGAGCGCGGTGACATTGAGGATTGAGGCAAAGCAGACGGTCTCAAACAGAAAGGTCTTGAAGTAGCAGCCCCCCTCCCCAAGCAGGAAGGGGTAATTCTGCCACATGTCATAAAGCTCCAATGGCATACCCAGCAGCAGCACCAGCAGGTCGGACACTGCCAGGCTCAGCAGGTAGTAGTTGGTGGGTGTCTGCATCACCCTGTAGCGTAAAATGACCGCACAGGTCAAAGAGTTACCCAGGACGCCCACAATGAAGATGGAGAGGTAGGTGACACAGACGGGGAAGAACACAGGGGACCTCAGAGGCCCCAGGTGCCTGGCCAGGTACTCCTCCTCGCTCAAACACAGGTCCTCCAGATCTTGTTCGGTAGCATTGGCCAATAACCAGGAGATGTTCATCCCACACAACACGGCGGCCTCAGGGCATCCTGCATCACTGAAAACTGTAGCACCAATTGTCGAAAGAGCTTCGAGGGAACAGTTCAGCTCCAGCATGTTGGTGATCGCCAAAGAGGTTACTGCCTCTCTAAACCTAATGGAAAGAATAAAGAAGAGAGAAGGTCAAATTTAAAGGAGCACTCCACCAGTTTTACACACAAAGTTAAAGTAATCATAACTACTTAACGTGCATTGCAGAATTATAAATATTGTCAAAAATTATATTTCTCTGCACTTGTTGTCACGTCTCAGTGAAAAAAGAAAAAAAAAGAAAGAGTCATGAGCTTAAGAAAACAGGATGAGTAACATGATGATTCTTCCAGTAAACTGATACATTATGATGGGTATAGGGTATGGAGGTGTTTGCTCACTGTGTGTTTGCTCAGAAGGAAGTCATGTCACAGAAGTTACTATAAATTATTATTTCTATTTCAGGTCTTTGTGTTGATGCTGTGGATCACCATCTGACATTTTAATGAAGAAACTGGAGGCGCTGTGTGTGAATGATGTGCATTCACCGAGTAGACAAGTTTGACAAGAAGCGAGTCAACAGGATTCAGGACATCTCGGCCACTGCTGCTTTCATTGTGAGCAGTGGGTCCTTCTGTCTTTAACACTAAATAACCTTGTTTCAGCCGAGAGAGTGGAGATACATGATGCTCTCACCTCGTTTTCCGCTAAATAAAATGCTCATCAGGAGAAGTGGAGGAAGGAGTGATAAAAATCAGAGTGATATCCATGAAACGATACGTGTGATCTCATCACCATGTTATTACACTTCACATTTCCTACACATGTTTACTTTACTCTCTTGTCCTGACGCTAAAATGTACTTAAAAGGAAACAATGCTCTCACATTGTCCGCTCAGTGGAAAGAAAAAACTCCAGGGAGGCTTTTTGTTTGGATTCACACGCTGGATTTCTTTATCCACTCAACATGCAGGAGAGTTATTGAGAAAACAACTACAAACAGACAGACAAACAAACAAACAAACAAACCCACCTGCAGCTTATGTGCTCGTCTTCTTCTCGTCCTCTTCTTATTTACAAGATGAACGAATAATTTAAAGACACATGAAAAGACGTGTTATCACTGTATGTCTTCGCATCATTGACATAGTTCCTCTTCTGCTACTTTATCTTTCCTGCTTTGGTGCTTCAGTGCGTCACAGCTGCCACGACTTCCCGAATATATATGAGCACTGGTGTTCACTGCACCTCTCTCTCCCGCCTCTCTCTTCTCTTACTCTCTCTCTCTCTCTCTTTCCATGACCAAGGCTCCTGTTTTCTGGACCATTACTTGCCTTCTTTATCCTTGTCTCTTCTAGTTCAACTTCATTTCACCGTCTTCTCTTTTATTCTCCCTCACACACACGTCACACAGACACACACACATGCATGCATGAATCTACAGAAAATCTGTCTTTTCTTTCTGTCTTCAATTACTTTCCCATTGAAAGACCTTATATTGCGCCATTGCGAAAATTAAGGTTGAGATTGCTTTGACCTGTGTCTCGAGTGTGTGTGTGTGTGTGTGGTGTGGAGGTGTGTACAGGAAAATATGATCTCATTTCCCTTTATTCCAAGTCAAACATGGAACAAACAACTGCCCCTGAAGATGTTGCTGTTACAGAAAATGAAACCCTATCTGCTCAGAGAGGAGGCAGTGAATGTGCGACTGTTGACAGTAGGGTTCAAGGGAAAAAAAACAAAAAACTGATAATTCCCTTGATTTTTCTGTAGCACGACTAGCAGAAAATTAACATTTCAATTTAAGATGGGAAATATTCAAACATTTTCCAGATGACCTAATGTGGTACAGATGTTCATGAAATATGATAGAATAGTGACTGAAGCTGAGCAGCAATTATTCTTATTCATTAATAATGTAGGTATTCCATTATTATTCTTTCATTAATATTAGGATTTAAAAAACAAACAAACAAAACACACAAGATCGCTCCTTCATCTAAGCTGCTCTGTCTCGTTACATCTTATTTCATCACTTCTGCTGTCACTTGCTGGCACAGAATGAAAATCTGAGTAAAAATATCTCCATAGTGTGAGCAGATGCTTTCAGGTCTGTCTGTGTTAAACATACAGCACGTGTGTCACAGAGTGTGTTATCATATGGGAGCATAAGGCAGTAAAATATTTTAATCCCAAGGCCCAGATGAGTATTTTCCCTGTCACAACCAGAAGATTAATTAAGAAGACACTTTGTAAGGATGTTTTGTGAATGTCAGGGGAGAACTGAGGAAATATTTGATATGCTGAGTGCTGCTTGGCTAATAGATCAGACCAATGGGACACATCCTATGAAGAGCATTTACAGGACAGGAACTGGGAGATCTGTGTGCAATAAATCATCCACAGAGCTTCAGTCAGAGGACAGAAAATTTGCAGTTTTAGCCTAGTGCACACGCCCTCACCACTGTGTTGTGAATCCCCACCTCTCCCTGTATCTCTGCCTCCCTCTGCGGTGGCGGCTAATTCAATCACGGCTTTTAATCCCGATGCAGGGGCTCCGATGCCTTCCTGGCAGGAAACTGACATGCTCTCATTGGTGCCTCCATTTAGGCAAGCTTTAATTGAGCCTCTGTGTCAGAGTAACTAAGACAAAAAGCTCTGATTGTGAGACTCCCTCAACATGCCTGCCAGGTCAGTACTGTCTTTTTCAGGCTCATGGTGAGACTGGATTTGTCTGTCAGAGTGTGAACTTATCACAGGTCTCCCCAAAACCATTGTAATATATATGTATTCTGAATTTTAAATATATGAAATATTTATACAAATACAAAGCACATGTAAAAAATTGCATGTGAAACTAGTCCACCCCATATGAATATGTATGTGTATATGTATTCTTAGTCAGTATATGTTGATGTCATGTACAATGAAGTCCAAAGGTCTGAGACTTTGCCAGGCTGGGAAGACAGACATTAAAATGAATAAGACATTAAAAAGAAAGATATAAGTATAGAGATTTTTTATATGTATATTGTTTTATCGTTTTACATATAACATATATTTTTCATATATGTTCTGAACTTCTATCTTCATATATCCAGAGGATGTATGCATGCTGTAAGTGATAATGATATATCCTCTTAGGTATGTTCTGCTTCGTTGTCTACTTAAGATCTGGGTTTTCTTACTGTTTGTCAGTACTTTTGTCCACAAGACTTGGGATGATCCACAGACCTCATAGTGAACAGATTCACAGTTTCATGAGAACTACTTTTACAGGAGGAGAAATGTTTCAGAGTGAGCTCTGTAAACAAAACTCCATCAGCCTCCACTGTGTTGGGAGACGGCCAAAATCCCAGCATCAGATAACCGAAAATACTGGCCAGATGAAACCACAGCTATCTGCATGCCACTAGATCCATTGTTGCATGAGAGGAAGAAGAAAGTTTCGGATATACAAAACGTCCCATGAATTTTTCCTCAAATCTTTGTTTTTTTTCCATTGAAATTGAGACATTTTTCCCAGTTCCCTAAAATTAGACGAAGCTAAGTGAAAACACAGAGGCAGTTCAATGACACCAAGTTCAATATGAAATAAAAATGCCCCCCTGAGATCAGTGCATTTCTTGTGACCCATGTTGTGATGTTTGCTGTAAAAACTGGATTATTATGGAAAAGTGTTACTGCTGTGAACTGTATGTGACTATTATCTGTTTATACCAAACTGTATTTCTAACAAAGCAACATTAACCTGCAGTGATGTTGTGACATAAAAATACACCATATCTTTTTTGTGGCTACTTTTATTCCTTCATCAGATATGAGGCAGCAGAGAGATGTGAGGGAGAGTGGGCAGGAATGATTTGTAACAAAGGTCACTGGTTGGACTCAAACTGTGGACTTCAGGATGCTGCATCGTAACAGCATCTAAACTCTGAGATCATGAGGTGCACCTCAATATATTTCAAATGACTGAAACCTAAAATGAACCTCAACTGGGTGAAAACACATTGCCTTCCACTATGCAGTATATCTACAAAGAAAATAAAACCATCTTGCAACCGCTTCACCTGACCTAACCTCAGCTTTTTGCCTCTGGTCAGATGAAGTCACAGGTTTTCATACATCACAGAAAGTGTTGGTCCTGTCCAGGGAACATGTGCAGCCTGGAGAAGTTTCACCCACTGATACTAAAACTGTCATATCCTTTACCACCTTACAGAAAACACAGAGGAATAACACAGACATGTGATTCTAGGGTAGTTTGTGGACCTCCAGTGGACACCAGCAGCATGATTGTGGGGAAATGTCACACATAACAATGTAGTTTGACTGCTGTGGTTGCCCATGCTTCTACTCTTTGTGAAATACATTATCCTGAGGAGCATTAAGGCAAAGGGTGACAGGGTGGTGGGGGAGCCCCCGGTGGCACACAGTGTGACATTTCCATCATGCCAGCACAGTTTTGTCTGCAAGGTAAGGACACATAAGAATGGAAACCAGGAGGATTTCTGTCTTATGTTTGTATCTGATCTTTGACTTGTAGATTTAATTAACTAAATGTGAAATGAACTCTGTCCAGCATGAACAAAGAAAATGCCACTGTTGTGTCAAAGTGTCCATATAGAATATAATTATAATTTAAACTCCACCTCTCTTCTTTGAGCACTGTTAAACCAACCACCAGCTAATCTGTTAATCTATTGTGTTTTTATGCTTCATGAATGCCACTGCATTTCATTATACCTAAGAGTGTGTGATCGTGTGCTGTTTTACAACAAAAGCTTAATTATATCCTCTTCATATTAAATATCAATATGTTTTTCAATATCAGTGCTTTTATTAAAACTGCTGCCTTGGAAACAGATGCCAACTCAGAACAAAAAATGTTGCAGACAGCTTCAAATGAAAGGCTGTTTATACAGAGAATAGGAGCAGGGTACTCGGGGGCTGGCATTTTTATAGCACTGAATGCAGCCACTTTTAAACAAATCTGACATTTACGAGCACTCTCTCCATGTTGCTAATTGCATCTTTAACATACATTTGTGAGTATGTGTGTGTGCGTGTGTGTGTGTGTGTGTGTGTGTGTGTGTGTGTGTACATGCTTTGACTGTTTAATGAGTAAATCTATCAGAATGGATGGTGGAGATGCTCCCAGCCTCTTATTCCTCCCCTGTGAGTCTATCCAGTCCATTATAGATAGAGACACAGCTGGGAAAGCTGCTGGAGTTGAACTTATATCACACTGTGACTGGTCATCAGCAGTGGATCTGTCTGATTTTACTGGGTTCACAGCTATTTACAGGCTTCAGACTGTTTCATATTGATTTTACATAATATGAATGTGCCACTGAATATCATGTGTGTGAAAACATTTTTTGTCCAGAAAAATGATAGATAGTATTAGATTCTTTAAATGAGAAGGTTGAAACACAGTATAAGCACATTCATCTGGTGCCATGTGGTTTCAGTGCAGGTGCCTAAGGCCTGTAATTGGAATTGAATTATGTCCCAGTTATCTCAGGAAAATGGAGGAAATAAAATATTTGGCTGCTTTGGGTTTTCATATACTTGCTACCAAAAGGGCGCCATTACAGGAGACACTCCTCTGAGTCATATCACACTGTTGGTGGAAAAAAAAAACTGATATATTTGATTGTTTTGGTTGGAGGACATGGTCACATAATGTAGCTTCAAGTCTCACACCTGCTCTTTTAAAACTGTGCCTCAGAGGACATTACTATTACCCGTAGTAAATTGAACTTCACATGTTAAACTAGTGGAGTGCTTCTTTAATCACTGCTCTAACTAAAAAAAGGCAATTCAGTCATTTTCATTTTATTGACAAATCTATACAATCTACATGCTACAAAACAACACAGCTGTGGTAATGACTAAAGAGGATTTTCATTACAATCCTACAGCTCCTTGCAAAAAAAATGTTTTATAATTCAATCAAGCTTTGTTGGACTATTTTATTTGATAAACCTCTGCGCACACACGCACACAGACTCAAACACACACACACACACACTGGCTGGCTGCTCGGTCACTTGTGGTCTGTTGTACTGATTGTTTTGATCTTTAACTTAAGCTCTTGACATTGCTTCCAGGACATGGGAAAGTGCTGTGGCCTTTTGTACTTGTGTAAACCTTTTAAAACTGAACCCTCTTCACAAACACCACCCTCCATAGTCGAGCCGCAAACAACGACTCTGCCATGGTTTCTGAAAAACAACACAAATACAAAATGTCAGCTCAACAGCGAGAGCGTGTTTATGAGAGTGTGAATTATGTATTTCATTCTCATGTGCTGCCAGTCTGATGCTGCACAACACTGCTGGTGTGATACGAACGCATGGCGGGCTCATAGTCGGCTCATTAAGCAGACTGACTGAAAACTGTGTCTGTACTCAAAAGAGAAAACTCAGCACGACAGTGAACAGGATGATTTCAGGATGACCTAATGTTACCTCAGAGCCATGCAGGGTATATACTGTAGATGAATTGCTGCAGTACGACAAACTGGCGCTGCAGTTCAGCTGTCTGTCCTCCGCAAGAGCTCTTAATAACTTTATACATGTAATCCATAATTATGTTTATCCCCTCTTTTGCAGAGGTTAGAACTAGGCTTTCTGTCATTGCCTCTGACTTTATGGAAAGGGCAGTAGTGACACTCTGTCATACTATTGCTTCTCCAAACACAGATAGAGGCTTTTTTTTTTTTTTTTTTTTTTTTTTTTTTTTCACCG